>JASDQU010108839.1:198679-214668 GCA_032191745.1 Picea mariana
TAGTAATGTTATTTTAATTATGTCGGCTTTAGGCCATTATACCTCCTAGTCTCCTATATATACCAAGGAGACATTTTCATTTGGAATCATCTTGTACTTGAACATTTAAGTGGAGTAAAAGGAGGTTGCCCCCTCGAAGAGGCTTATTATCTGAAATTATCTCTTTTTCAAGGCGTTGAGTACTTTTTCTGAGGTTTTTATATGCTATATTGATGTTTGGTTCTTAACAGGACTATTATTAGAAAAATGACAAATACCATCACAATTAAAACAAATCATCGGAAGCTTACCTCTATATTTTCCGGTTCCCTTTTTCAGCCTTCTGATGAAGTTTTCTACTTCTTCATCGTCTTTTGAGATATCATTGTTGCTACTATCTAACTTTTCCTTTTGTTTGTCTTTTTGTTTGTCCTTTTGTTTTGTCTTCTTAGATTCCTTGAATATTGCTTCCTTTGTAACCAGATCATCTTGTTCTATTCTCATCTCGTAAGTTGTGAGTGTCCCATGCAACTCATCCATGGTTAGTGTAGATAGGTCCACTCTCTCTTCTAGTGTTTAAATCTTTGAATCAAATCTCATTGGTAGAGATCTCAATACCTTTTTGACAACTACATGTTACTTTAACTCATCTCCCAAACCTTCGATATTGTTTACTACTTCATCAACTCGTAGAAAGTAGGTTGTTATGTCTTCATCTTCATTCATCTTCAGTTGTTCAAACTTTGCTCTGAAAATTTAAAGTTTAGCTTCCTTGACTTTCTCATCTCCTTTGTATATGTTCTTAAGTTTGTCCCAGATTTCTTTCATGGAATCATAATGCATAACCTTGGTGTATATTTATTTAGTCAGACCATTCATGAGTGCCCTTGTATCTCTTGAATTTTTTTCTTCAAGTTTATTTCCATATTTATCTGTTGGAGGAGTGGTTGGTGCTTTGTATCCATCTACTATTGATCGCCAAACATCAAATCCTAGTGCATGTATGTGTGTTTTTGTTCTTCTTCTCCAGAAGGCGTAATCTTCAACATCAAATGGTGGTATCCCAATACTAGAGTAATCCATGATCTCCTTCCCATTGTTAGACTGCCTTTTGAAGGACCTGCTCTAATACCAATTGTTGAATTACTGAGAGGGGGGGTGAGTCGGTAATATATTTTTTTAATCCTTTTTAACCATAATATATATATTTATGATCAGTTTTACCAATATCATTCAACAAGTGAAGAATAAATAAACCATGAACAATGAGCAATAATACACATACACATACACAGTACACCAGTATTTTTTCGTGGAAACCCAATGCGGGAGAAAACCACAGAATGTTTTTTATTATTATGTCTTTAAGAAGTACATTCATTGGGAGCACCAACTTCCTTTGCTCTCCAGCTGCAACTGGAAGGAGGCCCCAACCCCTTAGATTCTCGGGCTACAACATGAGGGAAGCTCCAACTTCCCAATTATTTGGCTACAACCATAAAGTATAAATTCCAAATGTAGACAACCTGTCACTGTCACTGTAATAACTGTCAGTGAAATCCTGTCACAACCTGTCACTGTCACTGTAATAACTGTCAGTGAAATCCTGTCACAACCTGTACCAATCCTTTTCAAAAATTTATTGCAGATCCGCGACCTGTCTATTCTACAACATGCGGATGTATGTGTATTTCCCTACTACAATTCGCAGATGTTCGCACCTCTATTTACTGCAACTCACATACTAGCATAAATATCTTCTAGTATCACAAATGTTGTCTTTGTCACTCTGTGTGTGTCACTATCTCATTCTCTGTCAATGTCTGGTCACTCTATGTCTGCTCACAAACTAGTTGATCTAATAGAAGCAATACTCATCCAATATCCAAGTAGATCTAACACAACCATGTACTAGGTCCATACATATGTCTCACTAAATTCATGTAATATAAGAACCCCTTACATTAAGCATACATCAAACCCTCATTGTTATGAAAATCCAACATGTATTGATAACATTATGTCTCAACCATAAACCCTCAAACATGTACCACTCAATTATATACCAAAATCATTGACAAATGTGTCTCACAATGCACTACAAGATATGTCAATAAATCAAACTAAGCGCACCAACAATGTACTTCACCAAATATTCCTCAGAATGTTTACTACAAAAAGAACCATACAACTAATAACATCTTTAGGCAAATACCCAAGATCACAAAACCATACCACAACCATGTACAAGCAAATTCCTCAAATATATTCCAACAAAGTGTGCCAATGATAAGAAACAAGTATACCAGCATTGTACCTCTATAGATCTGCCTTATGCATCATATATCATATAGCCAATGATATCCAAGGGCATATACTAACCCTCATATGACCATACCTCAAGCTATCACAAATATCCGATCATGTAACATACCTTTTTTATCATGTAGCTTGATATGTCGTACCTGAACACTGTCACACCTTCCTGTAGCCACTTCTTAGCTTTGAAACTTGTCACTGATGATAGATCAGAGATTCTTTTTATCTTTAGCAATAGATCAGCGGTCTGTCTTCAGTAAACCCATGGGCATATGTGCTTTGCCCCACTATGGCATATGGATGTTGATGCCCTTCTAGTATTACAACCTACAGATGTCTTTAGTAAAACCCTAGTTCGGTACCCACAGTATCGACCCTTCGAACCTGCAAATTTTTCGTTGCTTCAGACTCATTACAATAGATTTTTCAATGATACATGTCCATAACATTTCACAAAATAGATATTCAATGTGCTCAAATTAGGTACTAATGAGAGACCCTTGTTCTCTTATTTGTACTCTCCAAGTAGCTTCCTTTAGGGCTTATCTTCTAACTTTTTTACCCAACTTCCCTCTTTTAGGGCTAACCCACTTTTAATTACTTTACCATAAATAGAAAACTCACCACTTCTTGTTGCAACTAATTTCTTTTAAATTATTTTCTTATTGCAACAATTTTACTCGTGATTAACTCCTAGTTACAACCACTTTGACTAGTAAGCTTCTTCTAGGATATTCTAGAATAGTTGACTTCTTTGACCTTCTAGGGGCTTCTAGATAACTTGTGAGGGTTCTCCAACTTCACTAAGTCATATCTCCTTAACCTTGAAGAACTACGTGACGTACCACCTATCACCAAAAACGACACGACATGTACTATCCATCTGTGAAATTATTTCCTATAATTGCACTGATCTTCATTACATAATTCCTCAGAAAAACATGGGTCCCTTATCCACACTTGTGGGGCTACCATAATTTTCTACCAGACTTGCTTCAAGGGTTGGCATCAATGACAACCAACCCAATTAATCAACAATAACATACAACATAACCATAACTCTTTTACATTTTCCAAATGACAGATCTTCTTAATTTAAACAATATTTTTCAAGACGAGCCTAAGTAAAAAGTTGGTTGCATCATATGTTCACCTTAATATTTAAGAATTTAAACAAAAACATAACAAAATACTAAGAAAAATGTATCCTCCTTGATTTGGATTTGATCAATAGTAATGTAGTCCAACCAGTAGTAAGAAGATGCCTTCAAAGTATTATTTCACCACTTGCCCAAAGTGGAACAAAATTATCCTCCCAACCAAACTAAGAGCCTAGACATCTTCCTAGCTCCAACAAAACCTTTCAATTTCTAGGCCCTCTATGCTCATGCCTCCAAGAACAACAAAGCATAATATGTTCCAGCAAAATTGTTATGATAAAATATGTCTTCCAAGAATTATCCAACCTCTCAACCTCCCCCCACCCCAACACCACTTTCTCCTCTCTATTTATCAAGTTTCCAAACACACTCCCCAAGTCTCCTTAACCACCCTCATTAATACCCATCAACCTCCCTTCTGGATTTTTGTGAAAAAGTTAATTAAATTAAAATACTAAATGAATTACATAAAATAACAATAAAACACAATACAAAGTATTTCTTCTCATGCTAGCTTATAAATGCAACTTGATAACTTTCCCCAAATTTTATGACAACCCAACATACCCATTTAATTCATCATGCAAACCAATAATCAAGGTCAATGAAGGTATTTAATCCTACTAGATATTTATGTATGTAATATAACTTCCATAATCATTAAACCATTAATTAAATATTTAATAACCTAGTTTAGTAATTAATACATCAAGTATTTGTACTGGTGTTTGCGTGTGTAGGGTATGTATGCATGGCTAGCATACACATAGCTTGCATGTGTACTAGTGATAATCAATCATTGCTTCTAGTGCATAGTTCATGTATGTTCACAACAAAGCTTGAGGAAAACAAATCAAGTAAATGCATCATTCGGTAATCTTAACTAACAAAATTATAATAATTCATCAATCATTTATCATCAAACTCAAAATATCAAAAGTGAATCAAAACAAGTGTTCTCAACACGGTAGGAACCAAGTAAGGAAACAAAAGTGGCGCATTTAATCCCCAAGAAGCATTCTCAACTAAATTCAAAGTGTCCCTCCTCCCTAACCTACTTCCATCTTCCACATCTTATCCTTTCCTCTATTGGACTAAGTTGGAGCGTCAACTACATTTACCTAACCCCAGATAGAATATGTAAGTGGACCTGTCAACTATCTCAACCAATCTTCCCTAGTAGGAAACTAGTAGTTTCCATCACACATCTAGGGGAGTGTGGCTTAACATATCCCTTCCATGAATCCAAGTTTCAAAGGATAAATAATGGGAAATACCCCCACCCCTCCTCATAAAAGTAGGTTCAATAGGATACTCAGTGGGTAAAACCTTCTCCCTTCCTAATAAAACTAAGATCAACACCCTATATCGAGCCATACTATTCAACTATTGTTCTTAGAGTCGTATCATCGAACAACTACTCTCGGCAAGTTGTGCATCCTATCAAAACCACACTTACCACATATCAAAGAAATAATTGAAATCACAAATTAAATCATAAATCAACTTTATAGTATACACTACCTTCCTAATGTCTAAGACATTCAAGTTACTGTTGGGTCAATTAATTGTCATTAATAAACCCCTTTTACTTATCAATCCAGTTCGTAAACTTATGAGTTGTAAACACAATATGTGTAGGAAAAATGTTGAAGTTTAAGGCTAAGTTTAAGTCCACTCTATGGTCTCAAAGGACAATCACTCCACACCAAAACTCAATCAACTCATCAAACATGTAGAAAAACAAAAATAGCAATACTAAATAAATTTCAATATCTAACATTGAGCTCTATGTTCTGGTCCCCTTAAAAATTCAATAAGAAATCTTTCACTACAATGGGATAGTGTTCATGCTAGGAAATGAGGTTGGATATAGTTACAAGAAATTTCACCTAATGGTAAAAATGAAATATACTCTAAGACATCAACAAAGTTTCATTTAGGTTGGCATCTCGAATCAGTTTGTTATAGGTTACTCAAAACTTGAAATGAATGTCACAGACCTAATGGAGAATTTACCAGCTGTAGGGTAACAACACAAACAACAAATCTGGATGTAATCTAATATGTGTGACACACCAAGCTTGCGTAATGGCTCAGCACATTTACATTCAGAGAGGTTACTCCTATGCAATTGTGTTTAAATAAGTCTTGTTACAAGATTCTACCACATTCACTCATTCACATAGAGAATTCAAAGCAATGACATAAACTCTCAGATCTAATCTTTACAGTCAGGTACTGGAATGTAATCTTTCATGTTAAACATTCATACATTTCCACATCATTGATAGATTAGTTCTTAAGGAGTTTATTTAACATTACATTCTTAAAAATAGGGAAACAAAGTTTACTCTATACACACAACAAGAAAATAATAGCAAGCAATTACCAAACCATTCTTGCAAATATAAAAGCGTTCCAATGAGACATAGAACATGATTCAAAATAAAACTAACCACTGGTGGATATATCTCAGATTTAATAACACAGTCCAAATATGTAGAAACTTCGGATATCAAACATCACAGAGTATGATTCTATGTGGAAATTACCAAAATGTTATGATGTAAAACAGAGTTATCACTGCAAACGTTATTACACAAAAATCAATGGAATCAACACAAGTTAACTACTGCGATGTAAATGAAATCAGTAACTAATATAAACTAAATATTTTACACTTAGATCAACATCTTGGGAGAGGTGGGCCCTTTCCTATCCTCTTAGTGAGCAAATGAAACTCAAAATATCGCGAACAACTAAATACCATGAACCAAATTTGTGCTTCTATTAAAACAGAGTAAAGATGAAAATTACAATACTTTCATTACATGGAAATGAACATAGTTCAATGATTCTTGAATAGCAAGTATAGACTTGTCTCATAATTACAACATCATTCTCTTCTCTACCCCCTCGCCCCCCCCTTGATCTACAGAGCCTGGTTGATTATATAGAGTTTAAAAGATAGAGTCAGTTTCCCCTGTTCTCGTGGAACAAATAGGTAGAAATAATTACATAAACCATAAAATCAAATTGATTTCGATTTGTTCTATCCACCCATACAAACTGAGTAAAAATCAGATCAAGGTTGATATTGTTTCTATTCGTATAGCCTTCATATATGAGTTGCATTTCGTTGAACATCTTGAAAAATGGGCTGCACATAAATCTAGAAAAAACTAGATTTGGAAAAACTCCTTATCTCCCTCATTGTGCCATATTTTAGGAATATGCCTGACAGTGTCCTAATTGAGACCATCTTGCACAAAACCCATGTTCTAGATTTCTCAATTTCCTCTTTGTTTGCCCGCAAAACTTCCTGACAGTTGACTACTTATTTTTCAACACGTTTTTTACTAGAAAACCCTTAATCATGGTTGGAGACCACCATGTGTGACATAGTTAGGAACCAATAGGTCATAATCCATTATGGAACTTAGTCCTCCAAAACCCATTTGATCACTCTCAATCTGGGCGCACGCACAAATTTGAACCTACAAACTTGGGTGTTGGAACAGTTGTGGTACGGGAACAACACTAACATTCCTCCTTAGTAAAATTTTGCTTGAAAACTCTCATTAATTCATCAAGAACCTGGGAATAATGATAAAATAAACAATTATACCTCGTGATACTTGTCAATAGGGTTTTAGGCTTGAAATCACAAAAATGAATTACATTAGGGCAAGGTTTAGATGCAAAAACAAAGTATAAGTGGAAAAAGAAGTGTCTGGATGATGGAAAAGTAGGGGTTCAACATATCCCCTGTGCCTAAGTATTTCCATGTCCTCATGCAAACAGAGTGGGTAGTAATTTGAGCATTGGTACCAAAGATGATGAAAAAGGGGCAGTGAATATTTCATGTTGGAGCTAAATGAATGTGGTCTTAACTTGGGAAAATATCTTTGGAAAATGCTCGAATAATGGCATAAGATATCAAAATATTCTATTATGTCTCCCTTCTCAAGCTATAAGTCAATGGATGTTTGTCTTACTAGTGAGGAACAAAAACTAAGTTTCGATCACTATGTAGATTTTTTTTTTCACCATGCCTCTAGTAATCCTTAAGGTAACAGGTGTTGCTGACAAATTCAACTGTTGAAGTACTCCTTACCTAGTTGCTTTCATGTGACTTCTTTGAATAAGAGATGAATAACATGTTCTACTAAATGTCATATTTAAAGTGAAGTAGCAACATGATGTGGTGTAAATAATTCATAGCATACCCTCTCTCCCATGCATGTTTACTTGCATGTCCTCATGCAAGAAAGATCCACATAAAATTGATCAAAATTGAAACAAAACTGAAGTCATTACCTCGATCCCAGTAGCAATGATCAGAATGTTCAATCCTCCTTCTATCCTATTTATTCTTCTTTGTAATGGTTTCCCTAAGTCAAACATTTTGTGCATCTTTCTGTTAGTCTTCCTGTTCTCTAACTGGAGCTTTTTAATTTCCTCCTGTAGCTTCATTTAAGATGGTAATGAGACATCTATCTTGTTCATAAAACTCACTATCAAAAGATCTAGGGAAAACTATGCTCGGGGTTCTTGAGGTTCCAAGTTTTTGTTTCTTTGTAGACTGGAGAATATCTTTAGTTACCCTTTCATCATCTTTTTCTCCCTTCATAGAAATTCAAAATTGTTTATGTCCTCCTTATGGTACATCTGTTCCACTAGTGTCATCATTTCTACTTTGACTTGGTTTCGGTTATGGTTGGTTCAGAGGAGTTTGACCCTTAGCTCTCGATTTTTTAGCAGACTTGAAAATTTCACCAATGGACTGAGTGTCCTCTTCATTACTATCCAAATAAACTGATCGTTGCTTTGTTGCATACTATGGATGCATAGAAGTTGTTTTAGCCCTATCTTTCTTATGCAAAACCCCTCCTTGTAAAATTTATATATTTCTCTATCTAGCCATATTCTTGATAACTCTATGAGTTGGAGGAGGTGTTCCACAAACAATTTCTAGATGATTATTGTCGTGGGAAATGATGAAAGAAACAATTTGGCACATGAACGATGATATTATGGAGGCTTAGTAAGAATTGTTCCATGATTTGAAAAGTTCCATCATGAAAACTAACGTTGATATATGTGGAGGGTTGTATGACTAGTGCATGTGAAATGAGCCATCGTGGGAGAATGATGTGTCCTCTGAAAATTAGACAAGTTGCCACGTAGGGTGAATGAAACTTAATGGTAATGAGTATAGGATATAGATATAAGGTGTGGGGGTATAATGTATATGAGTAGAGTGTACAAAGGATGGGGAAACATAGTATGAAGATATGGCAGATATAAGTATAGGATATGGGTTTAAGAAATAAGAATATAACACATGAACATATAATATAGGAATAGGGTGAATGAATAAGTTAGGATAGTATAAACATGGAATAAGGAAAACAAAAATAGGTTGAAAAAGTATTTGAGAGTTGTTTTAATAATATCCTTTGTTCTCAATAAACTAACTAGAGTTTTAAAGCATTTTACCTCATAATATCATTTACCCATTTTTGCAACCATGTGTGCATGGTTTGAATTGATGCAGAGGAGTGATGCAACTGATGTTATCGTCATATTTGATGTTGCAAGTGCCCAACATTGTAGAAGAAAGTCATATCTCACTCTGGTTAATATATTTTCTTTTAAAAGTGTAGCTATAGTGTTCTGGTACCTACTCTGAGTTTCCTGTGCAGGTGCGGGAATGTTGTAGAATACCATTTTGTTGCTCTAGTGTTTTAGATGCGTTGTTGTTATGCTCTGTGATACTCTGTTGTTGTATATATACTGCTAGTTTGAGTATTCTACTGTAGTATATTGTCCTGAATAGAATGAGTGAAATCCAACTTCCATACATGCTCGAAACTTTAGAAATTTTCCACATAGAGAGAAATTCATAAGACCATATAATAAAAATATAAATGATCAAAACATAAAGTACATCCAATACCACATTTATCTAAAAAATTCCAATACACAACTAATGACAATTTGGACGAATGCACGGAAATTTTCATATTTGAACAGTTTTTGAAAATCACTTATGAATATTCCTTCTATGGCTGACCCAAATAATTCAAGCATAACCCACATAAAATATTTATAATCGGATTTTAGTATTTATGTTCTATAGCAAAGATTTCTATTTCCTTGCTTATACAAACTTCATCAAAAGATTAGCATCACTTATGTTCAGGGAGCCCTTTATAAATTAGTGTAGGGATTTTTTTATTTTCCTTTAGACAAGAAATAAAAGAATATCAGTAGTCTCAAAAAATGAAAACCCTATAGGAAACCATCCAGCCTTTTCCAATCTCAAAAGATTTACAATCATTCAAGTAATAAAGATAAATTTCACGGTTGAGTATATTAGGCTTCTAAGATCATGGTCCCACTCTTAAGATAGTACATCTTAAATATAGTATGAATTGGATGATAGGGTCTTAAGTTCAACTTTCAATTATTCTCAAGTGGTAGTTATATGGAGTTCATTTAGCCATGGCTCTAACCACACATGATTCTTCCTAACAAAACTTCACATTTAGTACTATACATAGGGACAAAGTGGATTAGGTTTAGTCAATATGGGTATGACAGGTTCGAACACGCTTTCACCAAGCATCCATAGCCTCGACAAGGTAAACTTTTAAACCCATTTTACTGTGAGAGTTCTTGTCCCATTAATTGTTTTTTACAATTTGCAAAACAAATATAACTAGATATGGGGGAGCAGTCATCAAAAATCCCTCTACAAGCGTGGGATGACACCTATAAGTATTGAATTTTATATTACCCTCTCTAGTAAGAATGCCCCATTGCCCACAAGCATCCATAGCCTCGACGGGTTTTCTTAGTAGTACCATAGGCTGGGACCCACTGCCAACAAGCATCTATAGCCTCGACAGGTTGGCCTCTTGCACCCATTTTCTATCAAAGGCTCTGGTCCAATGGCTTCCACCCTTGAAATTTATGATATGTGTGTGTGTGTGTGTGTGTGTGTGTGTGTGTGTGTGTGTGTGTGTGTGTGTTCGCTTATTGATTCGGTGGATGGAGGAGTTGCTCTGAAAATCCCCTTAAATGCATGGGATGGTACCAGTTCGAGGGTAGTTTTGAAACATTACCTTCCTATAAGTTGTCCCTATGTAAAGGATACTTAATGAGTTTAGTCAATTTGAATCCATATATATGGTCGAGCCCTTTTAATGTGTGGTGGATGAAGCCACTAGAGAATAACCTAAAAGTACCTATAGTCCCTAAGGTCATCTTCTTCACAAAGAATTATAGTAGTGTTCCCATGGGTAGAAACTTCATGAAGATGTTCTCCCAATCCAGCTAAAAAGAGAATACCTGCAAAAATCCAACAAATCATCATAGCCTAATTTATTTAGAAAACTTGGAAAAATATCTAACTATCCGTTGAAAACATATCAAAATTTATGGGGGCAACAAACTCCCTTAAGATTAGTTTCTCGGCCTGATGGTTCCAATTATTGAAAGAGACAAAAAAACGATATTGCACTATGCTAACAACTATATGCAGCATTTATTTACTTATTTGCTATCCTACCTTACCTAAGAAAAGAACCTTTTTCAAGTGTATGAATACTTCCAATGAATCCACATGCATAATAGGATTATAAATATGAATCCACATGCATAATAGGATTATAAATATACTCACATTCAGGTTTGAACAATGTACTTTAATAAGTACCAGAACATGAGAAGTCAGTTGCTTCGATTGATAGGGTGTCGAGAATTTATGAAGAAGAGAGTGTTGTGGAATCATAGTTGCCTGAAACCATAGTTCAATATAGTCATGATATCCTTGGTTCACTTGTTCATCAATATTGATTTGTATATCCTCCTTTGCTATCCATGGAAATCCTCTACTATTTGATGGTTGGTGTCTTGAATGTATACAATATCCGATGATGTATATGGAAAAAATTCATCGATCTCTCCATCAGATGTGTTCCATGGCTGCTCGGTTTCCTTAATATCTTCTTCTCGATGTTTCTCATGGAACTTTTGTTCTTTTATTTCTCCCCGGAGTACAGTTATATTCCTTATTTTTGTCAGGATTTGCTCCTCCTGAGATGCGGAGATGTTCCCAGCTGCTACTAGGATTTGAGATATTTCTTGGAGTAACATTCTCCTAACTCTCGATCATCCTTGAATGCTCCCATTGGTTTCTATTTCCTATCTTTCACATGGATTAGCATATGGAGGCTCGTACAACACCTCGGACTAGGGAAAAGAAATGGAATTAAAATGATTGAAAGCACACTATTCAAAGCAAACTTAAGTAATATACAATCTCTAGGCTTAATCATTAGTCAACTACATGACAAAGGAGGGTTTGGATAGACTCACCAAAGTGAATGTGGCGGGATAGAACCCTTGCAAAAATATAAAAGCAAGGGCGCATTTGTGTCTTATCGTCTTGTCCTTCGCCAAATCTGCAATGTAGTGAAAAAATCAAATAGAAACAACTAACTAACCAAACTTGTCCTTCTATTGTTTACCCTTTAATAGCTCCCCGGAAACGACACCAAAAATCTTGGGTCAATTAGTTGTCATTAATAAACCCCTTTTACTTTTCAATCTGGTTTGTAAACTTATGAGTCGTAAACACAATATGTGTAGGAAAACGGTTGAAGTCTAAGGCTAAGTTTAAGTCCTCTCTATGGTCTCAAAGAATAATCACTCCATAGAAAAACTCAATCAACTCATCAAACATGCAGAAAAACCAAAATAGCAATACTTAATCAATTTCAATCTCTAACAGGGAGCTCTCTGTTCTAATCCCTTTAAAAATTCAATAAGCAATCTTTCACTACAACAGGATAGTGTTCATGCTAGGAAATGAGATTGGATATAGTTACAAGAAAGTTAGCTAATGATAAAACTGAAATATACTCTAAGACATCAACAAAGTGTCACTTAGGCTAGCGTCTTGAATTAGTTTGCTACAGGTTACTCAAAACCTGAGATGAATGCCACAAACCTAAAGGAAAATTTACCAGTTGCAGGGTAACAACACAAACAACAAATCTCGATGTAATGTGGTATGTGTGACAGAACAATCTTGTGTAATGGCTCATCACTTTCGCATTCAAAGAGGTGACTCATGTGCAATTGTGAATTAAATAAGTCTTGTTATAGGATTCTACAACATTCACTTGGAGCATTCAAAGCAATGACATAAAATCTCATATCTAATCTCACAGTCAGGTACTAGAATGTAATATTTCATGTTAAATGTTCATACATTTACACATCAGTGATAGATTAGTTCTTAAGGAGTTTATTTAATGGTGCATTCTTAAAAATAGGGAAACAAATTTTACTCGATGCACACAACAAGAAAGTAATAGCAAACAATTACCAAACCATTCTTGCAAATATTAAAACGTAACAATGAGACATAGAACATGATTCAAACTAAAATTAACCACCGGTGAATCTATCTCAGAGTTAATAACGTAGTCCAGATATGAAGAAACCTTGGATATCAAACATCACAGAGTATGATTCTAAGTGGAAATTACCAAAACGTTCTGATGTAAAACAAAGTTATCACTGCAAACGTTATTACACACAAATCAATGCAATCAACACAAGTTAAATATTGTGACGTAAATGAAATCAATAACTTATCTAAACTAAACATTTTACACTTAGATCAACGTCCCAGGAAAGGTGGGACCTTGCCTATCCTGGTAGTGAGCGAACAAAACTCAAAAGATCAAGAAGATCTAAACACCATGAACCAAATATGTGCTTGTATTAAAACAAAGTAAATATGAAAATTATATCACTTTCATTACATGGAAATGACCAAAATTTAATGATGCTTGAATAGCAAGTATAGACTTGTCTCATAATTAAAACATCATTCTCTTCTCTTCGTCGCCGCCCCCGTGATCTACAAAATCTGGTTGATTATATAGAGTTTAAAAGATATAGTCAGTTTCCCCTGTTCTCGTGGAAGAAAGAGGTAAAAATAATTACATAAACCATAAAATCAAATTGATTTTGACTTGTTCTATCCACCCATACAAACTGAGTAAAAATCAAATCAAGGTTGATATCGTTGCTATTTGCATAGCCTTTAGATATGAACTGCATTTCGTTGAACATCTTGAAAAATGAACCGCACATAAATATGGACAAACCCATATTGGGAAAACCTCCTTATCTCCCTAACTGTGCCAAATTTTAGGAATCCACATATAGGTGACCTAATTGATACCATCATGCACAAAACCCATGTTCTAGATTTCTCAGATTCCTCTTTGTTTGCCTGCAAATCTTCCTTAAAGTTAACTACTCCTTTTTCAACACGTTTTTTACTGGAAAACTATTAATCATGGTTGGAGATCGCCATGTACAACCTGGGCACGAACCAATAGGTCACAATCAATGTTGGCACTTAGTTCTCCAAACCCCATGTGATCCATCTCAATCTGGGCGTGCACACATATTTGAACCTACAAACTTGGGTATTGGAATAGTTGTGGTATGGGAACAACACTAACATTTATCATTAGTAAAACTTTCCTTGAAAACTCTCATCAATTCATCAAGAACCTAGGAATAATGATAAAATAAACAAGTATACCTCATTATACTTGTCAAGAGGGTTTTAGGCTTGAAATCACAAAAATGAATGATATAAGGGCTAGGTTTAGATGCAAAAACGTAGTATAAGTGAAAAAATAAGTGTTTGGATGTTGGCAAAGTAGGGGTTCAACAGTTACCTTAGCAGTACAATCATTTGGCTATTACATAGTTTGTCAATCTAGAGGTTAGCTCGGCAGTAACTTATGTCCATGTAGATACATCACAAATTTCATATGAGAATCCATATTTGTATTGACGTTCAATTAAGAAATGTTTGTTTATTTACACCATGCTTCACATCTGTTATACATGCACAAAATATTTTTGAATTGATATACATGTACCGAATTCCACATTTAAATTTGCATGTTTAAACAAACCACATAATTATCATCATCATGGAAATATAACAATAAAAAAATAATATCGTGCACAAGTCTAGATGTACATATCTCAAATGTATATGTTAGTCTAATTAAACCCAAATAGATACTAAGCAATAAATTACTAAAATAAGTAAAATCAAATTTCTCACTGCTTAAGGTCGGAATATGAGGTGTTACAGATAATGAGATTAATGTTAGATTTCAATATGAGGTGTTACAGATAATGAGATTTATGTTAGATTTCAAGGGGTTTTATGAGCCAAAATGGTGGGTTTATATATTGTGTTCTTGAATGTACTTACATCCACCTCAATCACTTCACCCCACAATAAAAGTGGGACATAGTGAGTTGTGCATGTGAGTCTTGTTTTCTTGTAATGGAGGCTTGATTTTATAAAATTGAGATTGGAATTAATGAGATTGGAAAACAATTTGTTGTGAGCATTTAAGCCTTGATTTTTTGAAATCTAAATTGAAAGTAATGAGGTGGGGAAGAAGATCGAGCTCCGTATACATTTGAGAGACTCATATGCACATTTTTAGAAGAAAAAAAAAATATTATATTGGAAATAATGTGGTAGAAAAGAAAATCAAACTTTTGAGAAAACCGAAATTAGAATTAATAAGATTGGGACATTGTGAAAGCCTTATTTTTTAAATCTATATTGTGAATTAATAAGATAGAAAAAAAGATCTAACTTCAGAAACATGTGAGAAGCTCATTAGTGCATTTTCAAAACGAAAAAAAGAGTTAAATTGAAATTAATTATATGGAAAAGAAAATTAAAATTAAGAGACATTTGATAGGCTCATTTGCACATTTTCATTTTCATAACAAATAGTTAATCGATTTGACTATAGTATTCAAATGGACCTTACAAATTAGCCTATAATTTTATTTAAGTGGTTAAAAATTTCCAAAACCCTAGGTTTATAAAATTTAGTATTTTTAAAAAGTGTTTGTAAGTATCATTATATTTTTAAAGTGTGTTTTGTAAGAATAAGATATGCTTATGTTTTGGACTACTATGTTTGTATCTTATAAATTATGTTTTGGACTACTATGGTTGTATCTTATAAAATATATGTGAAATATACATATATTTTGTTTTGGACTACGTGTGCCATGTTTAAAGGATCGTCTTCAATCAAAGGAAGCATCATTGTCTTCAATTGAACGAGGCATTTACATCTAAAAAATCCTTTAAATCTATGAGTAATAGTAGACCCAATCAAATATATTTTAATTTATTTATTTTTATTTTATTTAAATTTAAATTTGAAATATTTTATACATTTTATTTATTAAAAGTTGGTATATTTTGTTTTTATTTTTATTTTTTTAACGGAAACGAGTATGGGATTTTATTTATATTAGGGCAGAGAGGGCTGCCAAACCCGTACATATTCGACCAGAGCTACCGCTCTGTAGTTCATTCGCCAGCCAGATAACTGTGCTAAATACATACTACTAAATCTAGAGGAGAGACAATCAAAATTC
>JASDQU010108840.1:29347-43931 GCA_032191745.1 Picea mariana
AAATGTAAAATCAAATTTAATAAAGATTTATAAAAATGTGAATTTTTTTTTTAATATTTAAAATTAAAAAAATAAAAATACATGACAATGAATTCATATTTTAATATTTTGGAAACGAACTTAGATTTTGAATTGCAATAGGTAATATTTTTAAATTAACAACATCTATGTTTATATCTTTATCTTTCCTAATAATATCATATAATAGTAAAACAAATTATATTCCATCTATCTAATAACTTTTTTGAAAGCTAAGTATTTTTTATAATAAAATACTCTTTAAATTTAAATATTTTTAAATAATCAATAATATTTAAGTTGTTTGGACTGTAATTGTATTTACAAATAATCTCCAAAATAATAGCTAGGAGGATGAAAGGAATCCTCTCTCGTTGGATATCTCCAAAGCAATTTGGATTCTTGGAAGGGTGGCAAATTCACGAGGCAATGGAGGTAGCTTAAGAGAGTCTCCACAAAATCAAAACCAGAAGCGTAAAAGCCATATTCTTGAAGGTGGACCTCTCCAAAGTATTTGATCGAGTGAGTTGGCTTTTCATGAGACTCGTCCTTATTTCTCTTAGCTTATGTCATGGCTTTGTTACTTGGGTAATGAGTTGCATTAGCTTGGTATCATTTGCAATTCTAATCAATGGTGTTGCCTCTCCTTTCTTTAAGTCTAAAAGAGGGATTAGATAGGGTTGTCCTTTATCCCCTCTATTATTTATCATTGTTGCAGAAGGCCTTAGTAGATATCTTAAGGAGGCCACCAAAATTAGAAACAACAAAGGTATAAATGTTGGTACTTCCTACAATGTCACCCATTTACTCTTCATTTATGACATTTTAATCTTTCGTGAAGGAACTAGAAGGATGGTTGAAAATCTTAAAGAGATCATCAATCTCTTCGGTAAGACAATAGGGATGAAACTAAGCATTGACAAGTCAACAATCTCCTATTGGGGCCTCTCAGAGAATGAAAAAGATTTGTACTCACAACTCTTTCCTTTTTGGGTATTGGCAACAGATGATGGAATGTAATATCTAAGCTTTTATTTGGAATCAAACTAGTATAAAAAGGTGACTAGAAATGGATAATTGCAAAGGTAGAGAAGAAACTCAACAGGTGGTGCAATCGATGCCTCTCTATAGGTGGTCAATTAGTTCTTATCAAATCGGTTCTAGAAGCCATCCCCATCTATTGGATGTCCCTGGCATGGATTCCAAAAGGACTCTTAGAAAAAGTCAAGTAATTAAGTTTCAAGTTCATCAAGTTTGTGGAGGTAGGAAAAAAAGGGATGGCTTTATCCTCCTAGAAAAAAACAAAATCTCAAGGTGGATGGAGCCTAAAGAACATGTTCATTTTTTCAAAGGCTCTCACAACCAAAAATGTATGGAGATTGATACAAGGCTCTGGTCTCTAGGCACGGGTAATCAAAAATAAATATATTACTCCTAAAAACATAAAGGAATGGGTCAAACATCCAATTCAACATATTCAAAATGCATAAATAATATGGAAAGTAGTGGTTATAGCCTTCCCCTAATAGGAAATTGGTTGGTATGGAGAATTGGCAGCGGTAAAAAAGTTCAAATTGGCTTGGACCCCTGGATTGGTAGCAATGATGCATCTAGGCTCCCACCTAGACTAATTTTGGACTTGAAAAGATAGGGCTCCTTGTTGATCTAAAAGATTGTTTTACGGTCTTTAAATCAACCTCACGGAGATAAAATCCCCTTGCGTTTTTTAAGAGGTGGTACTCCTCTATATTTTAATTACATGCATAAATATAAACAATGACTAAGAAGGAACATGCTTATTCGAAACAAATATTCACACACAAGAATACCTGAGACAGGACCAAGCTTATTCGAAACAAATATTCACACACAGGAATACCTGAGACAGGACCAGGTATCTTATGAAAGAAACTATTTACAACATATTACAAGATTCATAAACCAATAGAGTATGAAAGTAAATAGGACATTTCCATCACAACATTCATCAAGACAGGGCATAGTATTCAAGGAAAGAAAGCAAGAAAATATGGACCGCATATGGAAGAGAACTCTAAATGATCATTTCATTAGACACAAAATATATTATGATAGATACACATTTGAAATCTCATGCTTTGATAAAAGTCTTTGAGATTGAAATAATGTAATATCCCAAAATAGTTCTGTGGGAACCTCAAAAATAATTTATGTCTTTAAAAATACAAGTTAAATGTCTTGAAATAAAGGTTTTGTGTTTTTCTTTCAAAGAGGACTGGGATGGGGCTGTCATGGACCATGAATGAAAAGACCTGGAAGACACAAGAAGAACAATCAAGTATCATCCTAAGTTTCACATATTGTTGGGAAATGGAAGGCAATATGACAAATGATTGTAGAAGAATGATAATAAGGAGAAGAATGGGGTGGTTGCTTGACTCACTACGATGGAAAGTTTTTCTGAACCCCCATTACTTTCTTGGAGGTGCCTCTTTTGTAGACAATTGTTGTGGTTTAGGTGACATAATTGCTACAACTGTTTCTTGTTGTTATGGCTCGGTGATTTTGATTAAGGCCTTTCTTAACCAATCTTCAATATTCCCTCATGGGGGCCATCGTGATCTCATGCCTTGTCTTTATTTCAAACAATTCATTCTCCACTTCTCTTAGGTCCATGCTTGATTGGTGCAACATGTCATGTACCTCATCATTTATGTTGATGTATCTGACAAGCCACCTTTCTATTTCCTCCTCGAAGAATTCTATTGATTCAGTGAACTCATTTTCCCATGCAACTTTCAATACATTAAGTTGGTCTAGCAAATGTTCTTTAGATGAAAGAATTGTATCCATAAATAGACTTGAGTCGTCAAGTTATTTCATGAGATCAACAAGCTTAAAGAATAAGTCACCTCTTTTGTTCTTTAAGGCATCTAGTTCACTTATCATTTCTCTCAAATTTTTTATTCTCTTTAAACAACATGCATTAATTTGTTTCATCTGGATATTTGAAGGAAGGTTTTGCTCTCTTCCATGGATATCGCTTAAGCTTGAAACTTTGGCTGAAAATGTACCCACATTGTCCTTGTACAAACCTTCATCATTTTCCATATCTTATTGAAGATATTCTTTAAAATTTGTAATCCTTGTTGCAAACTTGGTGGAGCTCTGTGCAAGTTCCCAAATTTATTGAATCAAATCTATTCTTTTATGTATCCTGTCTCCAACATATTTTCATATTGCTTGCAACAAACTTGAAGAACTTTTACATTTGTTAATGTTTTCTGGGATATCTTCTAAAGTGAGTGTTGGTTGAATTTTATTCAAAGATTTTGGAAATAAATGTCTTGGAATTAAAGATGCCTCTAATTATTTTATTCTTTGCTTTAATTCTAAATTTTCCTTTTCAATGTTACTGAAAAAATGTTTCAGGGCTTCTCTGGTTGCTTCATGGAATTGTACAATTTTTTATGGTGCAACTCCATCAAAATCAATTTTTGATTTCCATTTATCGAATGTCTTCTTATTTTTTTTGCTCACTTTCTCAATTAACAATTTTTTGGATGCTCGATTGTAGACCGTCTGGTGCAAAGTTACAGACTCCTCTTCGAATATCTCTGGTTTCTGAGTGACTAGGGCTTCATCTATTTCTCAGGTTTCCAAGAGTCTTTGATCATACCAACTAGGTTCTTCAATAAGCTCATCCACATCCATAACTCATGGGATTTCTTGGGTTTAAGGCATGCCTAACCATGTTTTTTGTGTATCCCTTTTTCTTTTGGAAGAAGTATATACAATATGATATTTTTCAAGATTTTTCTTTGGTGGGTCCTTATTGTTAGAATATAATGGATGTGCTCGTTTTACCGTTGACAATATCACTATTGTCACCCAACCATAGGCTGAAGCCACCCTCCGAGCACCTTAACCTTGACAGAGAATCACTCGGGAAAAAAACCCTAGGCTAGATAGCCAAACAAAGGGTAGCACACCTTTCCCCAAGGATAGCGCACCAACAAGAGTTGATTAGATGGTCCAAACCCTAACCAAGAGATAGTCCAAGCCAAAATGCGATCTGCTAGCTGCAACAACTGCAACGACAACTCTCCTCCAAACCTGCGCACAAAACTGGGCACTGTAGTGCGCACAAGTGCTGCTCTGCAATTCTGAGAATGCCTGCCAGAATGAAGACTGGCCTCTTGTATTTATACTAATTCTGGCTAACTACCTGGGCTGAATTCTCATTTTGGGTATCTGTCTGTTCAGTATATATTATTTCTTCTGGTTGACTTCTTCTCTTGGAGGCTAATAACCTAATACAAATTATCCTCTTGAGCTGACATGTCTTCTAGGGTTATTAGCCAACTCATTAGGGTTTCTTCTTGCTTCCCAGAGTATTCTATTCTCGTTAGGTTTACACATGGAGGTAAATACCTCCCACAACTACCATAATATCAACACTCCCTCCTAGCTAGGGAGGTATTATAGGTAATGGTCTTGAGCACAAACATACCATTCACCTGGTAGCACCAACATAGTTGTATAGACTATCTCATGACTAGATTATGAGCACCATCATCACCATCAATGTCATCAACTACATCATCTCTCGAAACCATACTCCATTTGAGTAATCAAACATGATGCTGGATAAGTCACTCACTCCATAGAGTGACACAAGAACCATTCTTCTAATCCAGACATATGTCTTAGA
Organism: Picea mariana; assembly: GCA_032191745.1. Classification (NCBI taxonomy): domain Eukaryota; kingdom Viridiplantae; phylum Streptophyta; class Pinopsida; order Pinales; family Pinaceae; genus Picea; species Picea mariana. The sequence continues at coordinate 34,059 of JASDQU010108840.1, forward strand.
AGAATAAATGTCCTGGACCATTTTCCATCTGGGAAATCTCTGTCCATTGATCATCCATCTAGCTGATAATCATTTCCAACATCGCTGATAGTCTTCAAGGCAATCAAAACAATATCATTCAATAGAAAAAAATTGTGTCTATCCATAGTAGTACACAACTACAATCCAGTGGTACACTACCACACCAAGTAGCACACATATACTTGATCAATGCCATATAATCACAATCAGTGGAACACATCCACCACAGTAGCATACATCTACTGTCCAGAGACATACAGTCTCCATAATAATCATCTGATATCAACCTGCACAGAAAAAAAATGTTATGATATAAATTGAATCATCTGGGCCATTCTTCCACTCACATCTGTGAAATTTGGAAGAACATCTGCCCTTAGAAAGTCAAACATCAATGATGAACTATCTGGACTATTCTTCTCAAGCAAGGAAGAATGACTGTCCTGATTTCTGAGCCTGGACCATTCCCCATCCCAGGCCATTCCTCCGATGCTAAACAAAGTGTAACCGGGAGAGAATGAGTCTGCCCTAAGGAATGTTTATCCCTGATTGCTGAACCTGGACCATTCCTCTGGCACTAAACAAAGTGAAACCTGGAGAGAATGAATCTTACCTAAGGAATGACTGTCCAAACCATTTCCAAAGGAAATGACTGTCCTGCACCAACCTCCAAAACATACCATTCCCTATGTTAACTACAATGGGAAATTGTTGTCCGGCAAGGTGGGCCAGTCTTCTTGAGTAACCCTCGAGAAGAGAGACTTCCCTAGACCATTCCCCATGTTAACCACAATGGGAAATCGATGTCTATGGTACATCAACAATCCATCAAACCATTTTCATTACGAAAATGACTGTTCGATCTAGACCATATTCCGAATTGGAAAATGCCTGTCCGTCAGAAATCTCAAATCACTTTTCGAAATGGAAAGGAACTGCTCATCTTGGACCATTTTTCGAACTGAAAAGTGGCAGTCCATCAATCAATAACACATTAGTGCTCCCTCCCAACCTGGGAGTCATCTCTTCCTTTTTCAATGAGGAAGTTGTCTCCACGAGCTTTAGCTTGAGTACGCAAAATCTTTCATCTTGGACAGAATATTTACCAAAATGTTTGCTTATTTGCTCATCTGTGGATATATGTACTAGAGAACGACTTTCTCCTTTCTGGACTTCATCACGGATAATGTAATGCTTGATTTCAAATGTACTTCGATCTGGAACACTGGTTTTCTCTGAAGGCTTCATGTAGCTCTGATCAATAAAGTATATCATTGTTGGATTCCTCTTGGTTCCTGCTAGCTCACAACATCATGGCAAGGGTCAAACTAGAACATATCCATGTGGCACTTCTTCTGTCATTTATGAGATCTTTGTCATGGATTGGCAATCCATCATCTTGATTTTCTAAGTAATCATTCTAAGAAAATCTTCACCACGCTTCTGTTGTGCATTGGAGGTTCTCCATCAAGTTATATGCCTACAAGGGTCTCTTTCTCAAAGTATTTAGGTTTCTCTTCATACATTCTTTGTTCAATTGTACCAGAGAACAGTCTTTGCATTCATCTGATGTAGAACTCCAACCCATTGATATTGCAGATGATATAATGACTTATGTAGAGGTATGTCTGGTTTACTGGAACAGGTAATCATCATAGTCTTCTCCCTCCATCTGGGAGAACCTCTAGTTCTGGATCTTGCAATGCTTGCATATATACACTGTTCTTCATCACAACTTTCAGTTCCTCTGCTTGATTGCTTTTAGTGAGTTCATATTAGGGTGGTAATCTTGTGATTCTTGATACAATGACTGGTTGTTCTGGCTTCTCTTTCTTTCTTGGGATCTTCATGTTCTTCCTAATGTTTCTCTTGGGTGCATGGAGTTTCTTATAGATTCCATGCCCTAAAGATTCCACTTCTTCCTTTCATTATAGGAATACGGATGTGGATGGACAACCAGGGATACTTTAAGTCTTCTCTTCGAGGAAGACTTCTTCTGAGGTTGAAATGAACACATACTACCTTTCATGGCTGTTACCATGGATATATACTTCATCATCTTCAATGGATCATATGGTTAGCTCTCTTCTAATCCTTGCTTCATGTATGAGTGCAAATTTTTCTTTTGGAAATATATAATCGGATCTCTCCGTCTGACAGAGTCCACACTTCTGTTTGCATCCTTATTGTCTTCTACAAAGCATCATAAGTCTTTCTTCAATTTTCTCTTGATTACTGACTTCTTTCTGTCTTTGCTTCTTCTAAGTCTCTTCAGGATTGATTCTGATTTCGGCTTATCTTGTAATAGCTTCCACATGATTTGTTTGATGTATTTCATCCTTTAATGTGTATTAACTAACTTGTATAATGATAACAATCCTTATATTTGTTGTTCTTCCATAGGTATGGTTCTTCTTGGAACATATTATCTTCTGAGAGATAGATATACAAGATATGTACAAGAAATATCGTTACCTTTTCTTAGAAGAAGAAATCTGTCTCATCCTGCTTGGTCTTCTTAGTAGGTTCCTTTTCTTCGACAACTGATGGTTCGTGTGTCCCCTTCCTTTTCTTTATCTCAGGACAATGATTCTTGTAGTGACCATACTTCCGACAGTTGAAGCATTGTATTTCTGAAATATTTTTCTCTTGATTTGGCTTCCTCCTTGAACCAAACTTCCTTTTGTTCTTGAAATTCTTGAATCTTGTTGTGAAGGCTTGATCATCATAATTCTTTTGGGGTTTCTCTTTTGCACTGATCCTGGATTATTCTTGAGCACAACAAGTCCAGAGTTCTTCAAATGTAGGATACTCCTTCCTTGTGTTCATGCTTGCGACAAATGCATCCCATGTCTTGGGAATACCATTGAGTACTATGTTTACCAATTCCTTCTCTGAAATGATCTCTTCAATGGCTTGTAGTTGATATCTTAACTGAGAGATTCTCACAAAGTATGATGTTATGATGTCATCATCATTCATCTTCATGTCACGGAGCTCATTCTTCAAACTCATGACTTGTCCAATGTTTCTGACTGAGAAGAGGTTTGTTAGGGCATCGTACGTATTCTTCGATGAGTCAAGATGAGAGATGTAGGGTATCAAGTGGTCTTTTATAGAGTCCACTATGATACTCATGGAAATGATGTCACCGTCTTTGAACTTCTCCATAACTGCAACGTTTTGTGGTTCCTTCTCTTTTCCTTCTTCAAACACTGTTTCCACGATCTTTCCTTTCACGATATCCAACACTTTATTCTTGGTAAGGATGAGGTCAATACTTGTCTTCCACGCTCTGAAGTTAGAAGCTCCATCTAACTTGTTCTCTGACTTCATAGAGTAAGTCATGTCTACTTTGACTTGGTCAACCCTAGATTTGACCAAAAACTCAAACTTGACGTTTTGGGTTGCTTAGAGTACCAGGAGATGCGCTAGGCTAGGGCACACTGATCTATCTAGAAATTAGGTTAATCCCTTCACTTCAGGTGCCTCAATGAGAGGATTAGGGTTTCTACAACTGCACCTGCTAGTAACCCTAGCGGTAGTGCTTTGGTGACTGCTCCTGCTAGAAACCCTAGTGGCAGTTCTTCAATGAGCTTAATATCCTTATGGCTATGTTTCCTTCCAGCTGTTATACTGAATGAAGGAGGTGTGGGCCCATAACCTGTTAGAATATAATGGATGTGCTCATTTTACCATTGACAATATCACTATTGTCACCCAACCATAGGCCGAAGCCACCCTCCAAGCACCTTAACCTTGATAGAGAATCACTCCGGAAGAAAACCCTAGGCTAGATAGCCAAACAAAGGGTAGCGCACCTTTCCCCAAGGATAGCACACCAACAAGAGATGATCAGATAGTCCAAACCCTAACTAAGAGACAATCCAAGCCAAAACGTGATCTTCTAGCTGTAGCAGCTGCAATGACAACTCTCCTCCAAACCTGTGCACAAAACTGGGCACTACAGTGCGCACAAGTGTTGCTCTGCAATTCTGAGAATGCCTGCTAGAATGAAGACTGGCCTCCTGTATTTATACTAATTCTGGCTAACTGCCTAGGCCGACTTCTCATTCTAGGTATCTGTCTGTTCAGTATATATTATTTCTTTTGGCCGACTTCTTCTCTTGGAGGCTAATAACCTAATACAAATTATCCTCTTGAGCCGACATATCTTCTAGGGTTATTAGCCAATTCATTAGGGTTTCTTCTTGCTTCCAGGAGTATTCTATTCTCGCCAGGTTTACACGTGGAGGTAAATACCTCCCACATCTACCATAATATCAACACTTATCAGGTTTATTACCACTACTCTTAGGTTTGTTCTTACTGGGGTAATATTTTGAGACATAGTGGGTGAATTGGGATTTTTATTTGCTACTTCTCTACCATGTTGTCGATATCCTTCATCGATAATGACTAATTCCCCCATGTCATTGAAAGCCTCGTTGATTAAAACTTATGGGAGATTCAAGTTATCTCCACCTCCCTCTTTAAACTGCTCAATTTTGGTAAAATAAGAAGAATAACCAATTGAAGCCATATGTGCAGTAAACATATCATTTGGGTTGAAACCCTCAACAAGTTCAACTTCTTTTAGGATAAGTTAGTGGAGATGAACTGCAAGTTCATCCAAATGGGATATATGTTTTACAACAATTTCTCTTATTTTCCATGGCAAGGGAATGAATTGCTTCTTTCTCTTCTCATTGAATAAGTGAGCCTAGATCTGTATTGCCTGTAAACTTCTACAATGAAATGCCTGTCTGATACATAAAACAGGAGGAGGAAAATTTTCTCTTCACAACCAAATAAAATTATGATAATGTAATCTTCATTGGTTTCAAAAAATCCTTTCTCTGTGAGAAATGTATCATCTTCAAGTGATAATCTCGATGTAGACCAATGTTTTGAACTCTGAAATGAAATTGTTTTGAACCATGTAAAAATAATATTGAGCTTTGTGCCTCCACAAGGCTGGATACGACGTGAAGACTGGTTCCACCTTAAAATCAATGTCCCTTTCCCTCGACAAGTCCCCAAACACATGACAACACGCTATGGAGAAAATGAAATAGGATCTCATATAAAATTTTCGAGATTTTCTTCAAATTACTCAATTGAAACGAAACTTCACTAGAAATAATGTGGCCCCAATCTATAATGGAATTTCCATGTAGAGGAAAGTGAAGGAAATAAATAATATTTCTTAGTACAGATGTCATGGATTCCATGCCAATAATACGAGTAAATAACCAGACAAATTCCTTGTATAGGTATTTCAAGGAACTTGCCTCAATCTTGGCAACACTAGTGTTATTATTTGGGTCGACCAGATATTTACTAAGGAATTATTCTCCTCCTTTATGTTGTTTGAGGAATTCATTAGCCTCTTCACCCTTGAATCACACAGTGGATGTAGGGAGTCGTAGCATTTTGTTAAATACCGAAGGATCTAAAGAGATAGGTTTTTTTCCTTGGAGTTGGATTATTCTCTTCTCTGAATTGAATTGATCTACACACCATTGAATGAGCTCTCTGAAATCTGTTACTTTTGGAACACAACCAACAAGGGATATGCCTGAAGTCCAAACATGGTTTGTATTTTTCTCAACTGGAGTGAGGGCCTTGTAGTAGTTGTATGCTCATGGCCATAGGAAATATTGATCTTCACACCCAAGTGTCTTTAGTGTATCCCCACAATACAATTCCTTTCTCTTACTTGACATTATTTTCTATGTATTTTTATATTTGGCAATAGGTGGTGCTACTGTCGATATTTAGATATTGGCATATTAGTTATTATTTAATTTAACACGTATCATTATGATAGTTTAATCATTGTAGTTCTTATTTCAAAGTTGTTGGCCTACACGACAATATTTTTGAATTTATTACAAGGTTGACCAGATCTTTGTTAATTTAATAACGACATTATGTTCACACAAGTGGCGGCTGATGTGGTGGGGAAAATAAATGTGATGGGAAGGGGTGATGGGATGTCATGGTGGATGAAAAGCACTTAAGTATGGAGGTGTATTATGAGGAACAAAAGGTGCATTATGTAGGATGCAACACTACTGGTCTGTTATCGCGCAATTTGTACTTGTTCTGAAGGGAAAGGCTAAGGGAATGAAAATTGGTGTAACATGAGGTTATCCTATCACTGTCACCTTAATAAGATACCTCTTTCTATTTAGGGATGATAGCCCATGGGAGACGTCCTCGGTGACCTGGGGGTTTGAGAAGGCGAAGGTTAAAATTTCAATAAAAGGTATCCCCTCTCACAAGTCACACTGATCATAAAGTCCCAAAGTTTTAACCAATGAAGTAATGATGTTCTTAGATGTACCTACCCAAAAAAAAAGCAACAAGAAAACAATATCTTTTGCAAGTACAATGTGATGTTAGTGTTTCATAAAACCTTGGACTTGTCAATAAAAGTAATAAGTTGATGCAAGATGAAACAAAAAGAATTTTATAACAACAATGTTTATAAGATAATAGCTTCACAATAAATGCCTTAAAAGAGCTTCACAATGACCAAAAATAATAACCCAATAATAGCAATGTATTAGCAGTTGTTAGAAGCTAATTAGGTAGTGTATAAATCAACTTATGCAATTGCTTTTAAGTGTTTTTACTGCTGTAATAAATGGTTGTAGCTTACTTTTGTAACAACAACAAGAAGGTTGCCCACAGGGGTGTAGACCGATTGGCAAGTGCCGTGTAAATGGAAGGAAATATGTAAAAAGAGGTCTCAAGTTCGATTCTCACCCCGATTTATCTGGAGGCGTGCTTGCGGGCGGTGCGATTCTCCCCAGGTGTTATAAGGCAGCCGATAGGATTCGACCTTATGTCACGCGAGTACGATACTGTTGATTTTACCGATTCCCCTAGTTTCAAAAAAAAAAAAAAACAACAAGAAGGTTAGTGAATTAGTCTAATCTAGGGTTAGGAAAGGTTAGTAGGTTGCTTGAGGTAAAAGATTTGAGGGTTGGTTTCATCAATCAATCAATCTCAAGGTCTAAATCAGTGCCTTTTAGGGCTAATGGAGTCACTTTGCAGCAACAAACTTGAAGGAAAAAATGATAATGTGAGAGCTAGAGACAATAAAGTCAATGATTGAGGTGTTGGTAACCCAAGGCCTCAATCACTAAACCCTAGGAGGAAAATGGACACTAGGAAGTAGGTAACCCTAGGCCCTAGCAGTTTTCCTCCTTATTTAGCTCAAGGATGAAGTAAATGATGGCTTGATGAAGCAAATGATTCTAGGGTGCTACAATGTTAGAGCCCTTAGCACAATGCTTCAAGAAATTAAGGTTTCTAGTGCAATCTAGTAGGTGAAAAATTGTTAAGACAAGGACAATAACATGTGCTTGTTCTCCTAGGGTTTTAAACTAGCAATTTCATATTCTTGGAATAAATGCAAAGTAAATGTACCATGACCATTCAAAGCAAAGAAGGATTGCATAAATTCACTTACATCCACCAAGAATAATCTAGCAATAAGCCTAGTTGAAGATTTTCCACCAAGAAAAATGCCAAAAAAACACCAAATTTAGCCTCCTCCAAGAAGTGCGCACTAAATTTCAGCCAATAAACCCTAAGTACGATGCAAATTTCAGACCTCACTTGTGTGAGTGAAAGATGATGAAAAAATACAAGGGGAAAATCCCCTATTTATACAATGAAAATGACCTTTAATTACAAAATTAGGTCAAAAAGACCGACATGGCCAGTTTACATGAGAAAATCCAATTTTACAAATATTTATCCAATAAAACCCTAATTTTATCTTTTTAGGGTGACATCATGGTGCATACCCCCCTTCTCTCCAAGGGCTGCGCGACCTCTCGGTCTTAGGATCTTCTCAAGAGTAAATTGAAACAATGTTCGATTCCCTATTGGAACCTCTAAGAAACAATCCACAGTGTTAGGATATTTACACACTTAGAAGTTAGTTAAGGTCTACTTGGTATATTGTGTCATTAGGTAAAAGTGTGTTTTCTAGTGTGTTTCTTTAGTATTCATTAGTATGCATTTGTAATTAGGAAATCCAACGGTCACGATATGTTCCTGACAAAGAGTGATCCGACGGTTACGATATGTTCCCGACATAGAGTGATCCAACGGTTCATACTCTCCTCGATCTTAATGACCATTGATCTATGGCTTAACACCCAATTGGTCCATGATATCTATTTAAAGAGCATGGAGGGTCATTTGACGATGATCGATTGTGAGAAACTCTCTTGTAAAATCTCTCTGTANCGTGGATGTTTCCCTGTAGGGTTTTTACCACATGAAAACATCTGTGTGTTGATCTTTGATCTGGTTATGTGAGTGTTTATTGAAGGTGTTCATCCTCTATTGGAATACCTGTGTTTTCGAACATGGTATCAGAGCTTGTTTGAAGACCCGCTCCTGTTGTAGATTGAGATCGTGAAGCCGAGTTGCCTCATCTCCATTTTATATCATTTTCATACATTTTTGGGCTGAGAGGACTGTTCCATTGCATCCGGAGCACTCGTTTCATTTAGGAACACTTTTTGTTTCACTCGAAAAGGTTTCCGCTTGCCCAAGATACGACCATTACAGTCAGATCAGAAGGTATAAACCTTGAATACACATTTTTTAAATTTCTGCAAAGTTTTATTTTGGTTTGTATTTTTTATTTCCGGGTTGCTACTCTTTTAGATCTAAGTATTCTCTTTTCCCCGTGCCCTGTTAGATCTCAGGAAATCATAAACAGATAGGAAAAGGTGCATCTTCCGGGTAAGCTAACCGATATCTAACCCTTGTTGTCATCTAGAAGTGAAATTTTTTTCTTGTGTGAAAATAGTTTTTTTTAGCACGCTCTCCAAGGCCGTATTCCACAAAAACAACACCCCCAATCCTCCTTCTAAACATTACAATATGTTTTGCTAGGCCATTTGGTTAAAACTTGCCTTATTAAGTAAGAGGTCTTGAGTTCAAGTCTCTCTTTTGTTACTTTTTTGAAAAAGTTCATGCTAAAATTGTAAAATTTATTTCACTTCAAGTATAAAAGTGAATCACTATAAGTAGCTTTAATAGTTTATTTTAGAGTTATTTATTTTGCATGCAGCTTTTCTTTTATAAAGTAACTTCATTGTAAAAGTGATCCCCACTTCTCTTTATAAAAGTGGGTCACTTCATAAAGCAACTTACACTATCACGTGGTAAGTTGGTTACCATTTATGCCTTTTTTTAAAAGGGCACAACTCTCACATCGGAAGTTCGTTTTTAGTGCCGTTTTTTTTTAAACCGCATAACTTTTAGAGATATTTCCATTCAGATCATCAATTTCAGTTTTTAAATCCACATTATCTATATATTTAATATGGCTTATACAAGTAAAGTCTTGCTTACCGACAACAACTACTTCCAATGGAAATCTCATATGGAAGATTTATTAAGAAGTAAAGGCTTGTACCAGATTACCTTGGGAAAGGAAAAAGAATCCACTGATGATGATAAGAAAGCAAAATGGGCTAATAGGAGTGATGAAGCACATGGACTAATCAGAATGTTCATCTCTCCTGATTTAAGATACCACCTCCAAGAAATTGATGACCCAGAAGAAGCTTGGGACAAGATTGAATCTGTGTTTGGTAAACTCAATATTATTCGAGCACAACTATTAGAAAATCAAGTATTGACCTTGATTCCAAGTGATTTTTCTCGCCTTGGAGACTATCTATCTAGGTTTAAAACACTCAGAATTTTATGTGAAAAATGTAAGATAAAAATGGAGGAAGAGTGTTGCATCTATCTTATTCTTTCTAAGCTAGGTAGTGCATATTCTGTGTTTGTATCTACCTTTTATGC
>JASDQU010108840.1:110117-125845 GCA_032191745.1 Picea mariana
GCCTATGAACTTGAAACAAGTTCATAGGCTCAGGAGGTTGAGTGTAGAAGAGTGCCATGAGAAGCACTAGAATTATTCTAAGGAAGATGCAGAAGGGTCGAGTCCCTTAGAGACGAAGCAAGGTTGAGAAGCTAAGGAGACATAGTGCGAAGCTGCACACAGGGTGCAAGTGTGCACAAGGGATGAGATTTAAACTTCATTTACCATAAGCTTAGGAGGAGTAGTGGTTTTAAGTCTCGAGAGGAAAAACTTATAAAAGTTTCTAAGTTTTGAAGAGTTGAAGCATTCAAAGGTGAAGCACAAAAAAATGAAGTTCGAAGAAAGAACAAGTACAGAGGATTGAGCGAGAGCAATCCTTCAGAAAAGAATTTTGAATATTGGACAAGATCGAGGGTCCAGATCCATTTAGGAGGAACCAGAATCTTTCAAGTCATTAGATCTCGGAGAAGTAGTGCACTGGTTAGTTGCGAGGAGTTATCGGAATTTCACAAAACCTAAGGATTTGGAAGAAGCAACGTGAAATTTGCGAAACCCTGAAACGCGAAATACTGAAATCATCAGGATCATCCATTGAAAGAGGACACATGGCAGCAGATCAACATTTCGTTGATTTGTAAATTGGGAAGTTGGAGGTACAAGTTGTGAGAATTCGCGAACCGCAAAATCACGACTTGATCACAGTCGTTGGCCGAAGAGTGATTGTGGACCATTGATCTGATCTGAATATTTCACAATTTTGGGTTTCGGAGGATTAGGAGAACGGAGGTGAATCGCATCAAGAGTTCCCGATATGCGAAATACCGACGTGCTCGAAAGGATTGGCCCCAGGTCATAGTGAAGGGTCATATGGGTGAAGGATAAGGGAGGAGCTAGCATGCGTTAGGCCCTTGTCGGAATTTTGGAACTCGGAAGTTTGAAGGATGGAGAGTCGATTGACTCATATAGCTGATATGCGAAATCACAACGCGCATTTTCGAATAGGCCCATGGTCACGTGGAGGAGACTTGCGGTTAGCGCTTGTGCATGCGGGCAGAATTTTGTAAAGACATGTGGATTGTTTCTTATAGGTTCCAACAGGGAATCAAAGACTGTTTGAATTCAGTCTTGAGAAGATCCTAAGGACGGGAGGTCGCGCAGGCTTTGGAGAGAAGGGGGGTCTTCACCAAGTGGTATTAGAGTTTAATTTCGTTTGTAGATTTCAGGCGAAAGAGAAGAGGGAGGTAGAGTATTGATCCTTTATGTATGATTTCTTGTAAGGTGTACGGTAAATGGTACACAACCAGATGAGTTGAAAAACAGAGGGTGAAGATGGCTACTGAAGGCCATAGGGGTAGTCAAGGCAAGGACCACCAGTAGAAAACCAAAGTTGAGATAGATGAAGAACTCCTAGAAATAAGAGCAAAGATGGAGAGGCTAGCATTAAAGATGCAACACGATGAAAAGTTACACTAGACATATGAATGGCCTTTGAAGGCAAAAGTAAAATGGCATGTCCAGAAGTTGATGGCCAGAAGGAAACAACAAATGTTGAGAAGGTGGTTGAAGCATGTTGAAAACCTCAGTAACACAGGAAGGAAAGTGATTTACATCTGTGAACCAGAAGTTGGAAAAATCCTTAGTGATGATGAGGAGGAGAGATCATATAAGGATCTGATAAACTGTCGGGTTGACATTGATGGACTTTTAGATCGCCAGGTGGGCAATGAGACGAGATCAATTGATTTCATAGATTACCAGGAGAGAAGAGGAGAGATCCTAGATTGCCAGATGGGCCAGGGAAAAGAGATGAACTCAACTGAGAGTTCACATCAGCAAGGAATGTTGATGGAAGAAGATCAGAGGTGTGTTCTGATCGTCGGGGAAATTCAAATATTTCTTCCAAATAGTCCAGTAGAGGCTAGTACAAGTGTTGCACATGAGGAGATGATGTTGTCGAGCGAATTATATGATAGTAATTGCGACATAAATTATCAATCCGGAGTCGTAATCTTATGAGATGTACGCAAAGTATATGCAGGGTAAGAGAATTTATAATCTATGTTAATGATTGAAAAGAAACATGTTAAACTACTGTCGTTGAATCTAAATCTAAGAAAGCACAAGATATGCAACTAATCTATGAAAGGAAACTATCGTAATGCTACATAAACTTGAGACTAAAATTGAATCTACGAAATCAAATGAGACATAATCTAACTATGAAAGCATGGCATCTAGAAGTAATCTATGAAAACATGAAAGTGTGTAAATTAAATTTAATGAAAGCATTTTAACAACATTTACAACAACACACAACAAAAAGGTAAACGACAAACCACTATGAGAAAGTAAAATCTTGCATTAAAACAATCCAATACATGACAAATAATGAAAAGCACTATCTCAGAACTACAAGACTATGAATCAAAGCTCAATCACTTTATTCTTCTATTCTCTATTCTAGAGAGAGGCCTCCTCCCAAATGAAGAGAGAACCCACTTATTTATACATGAATAAAGATAACAAACTCATAATTACAGATCCACTTTTCTCTCAACTTATCACTTCAAATCCTCCACAAATATCTTAGATAAGATATTCTATCCATGATCTTCTCCTTGAAGTTAGCTTGAATGATTATCTCCAAATCAAAGCTTTGAAGATGAAATTCGAATTTGAAGCTAGGTGGTGATTTTTGACCTTGTGAAAATCTTCAAATATGCCTGTAGTCATCAGAAAACTCATCCAACTTTGAGATATAATGAAAATATGTTAATTTTCTAATATTTAGTCACAAATTCTCTTAAAGATACTCAAAATAAATAATTTGGAAAATGGAAATGCAAACCCATATGTTTTTATGAAAGTGATGATAATTATGGTTTTATGGAAGAATAAAATGGAAATAAAGGCGACAAATGGTATATGGAAGATGAATAAAGTGTCGTATTTTTGCGACCCAACATTCCCCCCAACTGAACTTGTTGCATGTCCTCATGCAACTTTGCATGAATTCTCTTTAGGCTCTTGGCATCTTAGTTGTGGCTTTTCATGATGATGATGTGTAATGATAAATCATTTCATGATGAGATACATGAGTGGCAACTAATATTTCTTATGGTTGGTTCTTGTGTGACAACCATCAATATGACAAATGTTGCTTCTTATGTTAACAACATTTATTCATTTTTACTTATTTTCTTGCTGCAATTCATAATATTTGAAAACATGCATGTACTGGAAATGATAAGTCATCAATGTATTTAGAAAGCCCTTTTTTCTTCATATTTGAATCATGCCAATATATATCGATGCTTTTAGAATCAAATGCAACATAGTTTAGTTTGGGAAAGACACGTTGGTAAATGGAAAATGAGATGATGAATATGTAAATGGAATTATGAAATGAATATCTCCCCCCCAACTGAAGATGTGGTATGTGTAGAAAAAGGACAAGACTAAGGTAAGGAAAATTTTCAAATTTATCTATTTTTAGCACTTAAGGAATTGCATGATTAAAGATTAGAAAAGAACATACCTCCACTTACCCAAAAAGTTGATGAACTATGCAATAGGAATATGGTCGATGCAGCTGCCAGAGAATGGAAGATGTCACTGCTGTATGATCATGTGAAAGGTGAATGCTACTGTAGTTGCGATTGCCAGAATTGTTGGATCAAAGAATATGAAGTGGAGGAATCTGAACCGCTGCTGGTGAATCATGGAAAAGAGGAACTATGGAAGTGGAACTGTGGTACTCTCATATGGCTGGAAAAATACTGCTGCAACTGCTGATGGAGTCATGGAAAGGTGTATAGTCTTCACCCGCTACTAAATCCGATGGTACAATTCTAGTCATGTGAATGAATGTGTCGATGTTGAGCATGAAGAGAAGTCATTGGATTACCGACCATTGATGAATGTCGTTAACCAATGCGAGGAAAACTCACCATTGATGTCAATGAGTGCCAAGGTACCCGAGTACATCTTGTGAAGTGTGAATAGATTTGTTGATGTCGAGACACTTGCAAGATCTGATGATCAAGGGACAACGATGTATTCCCATGATTGTCAGTGAGAGAACTTGCCATTAAGGCATGCAAGCCTCCAGGTACTCAAAAAGTAAATCTATTCTATATCCCAGATAAGGTGTTGAGGTCGATGGGGCAAGACTTGTTGAAAGGTGGGCCTTAAGGAATCCCACATCATTCAACGTGAGTTTGTAAAAATGATTGGTAGGACTATAGATGAAAAGGCCTCGGTAGCAATAATGTATATAAAAAAGAAAGCAGGGTAATGTAGTCGTCAAAAAGGGAACTGAATGGTTTTATTTACAAGGCAAAATGAATGGAAAAATAGGAAAGAGATGTATGCGACTCAGAAAGATAGGCTTGTGTGAATCCAGGACCAATGAGGCAATGAAATAGCAGACTCCAGCATGGATGACGAAGAAGCTTGGAAGGAGAAATGCGAGCATTCATGACACAAATGGGTTTATGAATGGTTTCTTGTGTAACTGCAAACGTCATGAGATGCATGAAGATCAACTTCTTCAACTTGTCCAACAAAGCATGTTTCATAGAAAGATTTTGTGATTCTCGAAAATCACTTCATCATGAGATGCGACCAACTCTGAACCTGAAAAATCTTAGTACCAATTCCTGCATGAAAACTTGTGAGATGTTCGAAGAAAAACATAACATGCAAAAATAAGTACGAATGCGGCAAAGTAAAAGAAATAAAATGCATTCTTATACCTGTTGTTGTTGCGCGCTAGATGCTTCTCCCAATTTCTGGACCTCCAAAATTAAGTCCCCAAGATGAATATCCATGCCATACTTCATTGGTTGCACTCTTGGCCTCCACATGGGCTGCATTGACAACATTCTATGAAGACTCAACTGATGTATGGAAACTGAAGCACTGGTCAATGATGCCTAAATCGTTAGCCACTGTCTTTTTGAAGAATGCTGCAACGGGATCCTTGGTCATTGCCAATGCATTGACTATTGGATCCAGTCAATAGACTTGATAATGTATGAAGTACATTCCAGCAGCTATAAATTTACCGGCCTTTTCACTGTCTTCCTGTAGAGCTAGCCCGTAACCACCATTTGCCTCCTGGTCAAAATAAAGTAGCTTGAATTTTCTTTGTGCAAGTGAAGTGACTCTAACCACTATCCCAACTTGAGCTTGCTGCTCTGTAATACTGAAAACTGATTCAACAACATTAATAACCATTACGTGCTTGGTCTAAAAAGAAGCTACAGGAAATCCCTCAGACTTCAAAAGCAACTCATCTCTCCCCGTCATGCCAGTCAGATAATTCGTTCACATGCACAATCAAAATATATTGGATATAGCTCTCACTGTGCATAGAAACATACAAAACAGAGAAAAGAAGAGACGGGGAGAGTGGATCTGCTATGCTTCGACCCTGCGATCTGTCGTGCTCCAACCCCGCGACTGTTTCCCTCGATATTCAATCGTCAGGATCCCTTCGTTGGCTTATATTGTAAATTCGTGGAGCACAAATGATCGGGGTTGGCTACATGGATCCATCTCCGCTTTGATAATGACAAGTAGGTCAGGAAAAAAAATGCATGATAATTATCGTTCCAGTAGCCAATCATCAAAATCAAGTAGCTACAATAGAATGGTGTCCTAAATGTGGTAAATCCTATACTCAGAACATGGAGAAATCTTTGTGAAGCTTTTGTAACTAGCTTCTTTACCATAAAAGAAAATGCCACCGATCCCGGCAAGAATCACTCAAAAAAAAACAACACATCTTTACCATTTTATAATAATATCTCAAGTCGTATTTCCATTTCCTTCACTGGTCATTCCATCAATAGTGCCGCTATGGATCCCTTCCGCTTGCCAATTCAACCGGGAGAGAACTTGTCGGGGCATGGATAGAGAAGAAGTAATCTGTTGAGTCTCGAAATTGTCGCATTTCCCGTTCACCATTCAAGAGCGATTTGAGGAGGATCTCTTTTGCAACAGAGAAGGAGCCTGTTCAGAGGGATTTCCATATTTATTTACGTATCTCAATATCAATCTATTGCTAAATGGTCGCATATGTATCCACAAAATATCTGTAAAATGTGAGACACATCCGAAGATCTATAAATGCTTGAACAACTTTCTCCTCATCCAAGGGAAAATCGCTACATCAATGCCACATCCATATATATGCCTTTGCAATTGTGTGTTGAATTTGTGATTTGTGATTTGATGATGAGACTCCAGAAACGAGGATGGTGAGCGACCTCCAGTGGATCTGTAATTTGACTGGTTGCCAGAGACATTCTATCTCACTATGAACATCATCGATAGATATCTTTCTATTCAGGCTGTTACAAAAGGAAATTACAACTAGTGGGTATCACTGCAATGCTTATAGCTTGCAAATATGAAGAACTCTGGCCTCCACAGGTCAATGACTTCGTCGACAACAAGGCACACTTGGCAGGGCTCTACCAGGAGGGATTGATACAGGGAATGCAGAGCGTAGTGGGGAAGCTGACCACCCTCCCATTCCAACAATGCAAGCAAAACATATACACAGTCTTGCCAGTCCTCTCGCCTCGCTTGCGGCATGATTGTCTTTGTCAGTGGCAACCTGCAGTTGGAAATGTTTCTATGCTGGGCATTTCTGGGAAGCGTGTTGTTTTTGGTTTTATTAAATTGTGTTTTTTTATTTTTAAGTTTGTTTATATATATGTATATATTTTAAATGTTTTTATTCGTAAATAAAACAAAAAGCTACTATATACAAAGTTTAATTTTAATTTTTATTCCTATATAAAAGAAGAATCCTAATTTTATTTAAACATTTTGTTGTTTTATCATTTTTTTTATTGCTTTATTCTTAAATTTAAAAGAAGACACATTCAAAGATTAAAGAGAATAGATTTATTAGCAAATGAAGACAAAATGAATTGCAAATTGAAGATGAAAAATTGATTATGTTTGCAAATCATTGATTTATTCATTCCTGAAAAGGTTAAAGATATACGAGACTTTATGATCCTCACGATCGCACTAAGCGCGGAGGAGAGCATACTTGTTCCAAGCAAAAAACACAAAAACTGATATGTTTTATTCCTTTGAACCTACCTACCCTACTTCTAATTGAAAATTAGAAATTGATTAAGTGTAGTCAAAGATCCAATGTAACCATCAGCGCAACAGCAATAAGAATATATTCACTGTGAATTTTGCAAAATTCACGATAATCGAAAATAGACATAAACATGTGAAATTGATGGTTGAAATTGTAAATTAACAAAATAAAATGAAAAATTGAATGGATCTAACCTGGTACCTGCTTGAAACCATCGTTCGATACTGCTTTCGTAGGCATAGTTTCCACTCCTCAGATCGAGTCGCAATTCCTTGTTATCCTCCTCGATCTCCTATTCGCATGATTGTTCATCATTAGATGTGCATGGTTTCTTATATGTTGTTTCTTCGTTTGCCTCTGGAGGAGTAATTAAACTTTCAGTTACTGTCAAGATCTCCTCTTCTTGAGAAGAGGAGATCCCAACTTTTGCTAGGATCTGAGTGAGCTGATCTAGCCTTATGCTCATTGAAAAATCATTTAATGAAAATCAAACCAAATACTAGAAAAAAAACGAAATTGAAAAACTAGTACAAAACAAGTGCAAAACAAGTGCGAAATGAGTACAAAACCAAAGATGAACAAAATCAAAAGCAAACTAGTATGAGAGCAGAAACTAATGCACAATCCAAACTAAGAAATTAAAACTATTTGTAAAAATAAAACATGCCAAACTTGAACTACTTGCATTACTGAGACCCTGATGTCACCAGGTTATCTGTTCGCACAGTTAGTTCATCAAAAATCAAAAACTAAATTTGTAAAAATAAGAACATACTTTTGCATAAAATCAATTGCACACAACTGAAAAATAAAATCTAACTCTAACCCATTTAACACCTCCCTGGCAACGGCGCCAAAATGTCGAGCGAATTATATGATAGTAATTGCGACATAAATTATCAATCCAGAGTCGTAATCTTATGAGATGTCACAAAGTATATGTAGGGTAAGAGGATTTCTAATCTATGCTAATGTTTGAAAAGAAACATGTTAAACTACTGCCATTGAATCTAAATCTAAGAAAGCACAAGATATGAAACTAATCTATGAAAGGAAACTATCCTAATGCTACATAAACTTGAGACTAAAACTGAATCTACGAAATCAAATGAGACATAATCTAACTATGAAAGCATGAAATCTAGAAGTGATCTATGAAAACATGAAAGTGTGTAAATTAAATCTAATGAAAACATTTTAAAAACATCTGCAACAACACACGACAAAAAGGTAAATGACAACCACTATGAGAAAGTAAAATCTTTCATTAAAACAATCCAATACATGACAAATAATGAAAAGCACTATCTCAGAACTACAAGACTATGAATCAAAGCTCAATCACTCTATTCTTCTATTCTGTATTCTAGAGAGAGGCCTCCTCCCAAATGAGGAAAGAACCCACTTATTTATACATGAATAAAGATAACAAACTCATAATTACAGATCCACTTTTCTCTCAACCTATCCCTTCAAATCCTCCACAAATATCTTAGATAAGATATTCTATCCATGATCTTCTCCTTGAAGTTAGCTTGAATGATTATCTCCAAATCAAATCTTTGAAGATGAAATTCGAATTTGAAGCTAGGTGGTGATTTTTGACCTTGTGAAAATCTTCAAATATGCCTGTAGTCATCACAAAACTCATCCAACTTTGAGATATAATGAAAATATGTTAATTTTCTAATATTTAGTCATAAATTCTCTTAAAGATACTCAAAATAAATAATTTGGAAATGGAAATATAAACCCATATGTTTTTATGAAAGTGATGATAATTATGGTTTTATGGAAGAATGAAATGGAAATAAAGGCGACAAATGGTATATGGAAGATGAATAAAGTGTCGTATTTTTGTGACCCAACATTCCCCCAACTGAACTTGTTGGATGTCCTCATGCAACTTTGCATGAATTCTCTTTAGGCTCTTGGCATCTTAGTTGTGGCTTTTCATGATGATGATGTGTAATGATAAATCATTTCATGATGAGATACATGAGTGGCAGCTAATATTTCTTATGGTTGGTTCTTGTGTGACAACCATCAATATGACAAATGTTGGTTCTTGTTTTAACAACATTTATTCAGTTTTACTTATTTTCTTGCTGCAATTCATAATATTTGAAAACATGCATGTACTGGAAATGATAAGTCATCAATGTATTTAGAAAGCCCTTTTTTCTTCATATTTGAATCATGCCAATATATATCGATGCTTTTAGAATCAAATGAAACATAGTTTAGTTTGGGAAAGACACGTTGGTAAATGGAAAATGAGATGATGAATATGTAAATGGAATTATGAAATGAATATCTCCCTCCCAACTGAAGATGTGGTATGTGTAGGAAAAGGAGAAGACTAAGGTAACAAAATTTTCCAAATTTATCTATTTTTAGCACTTAAGGAATTGCATGATTAAAGATTAGAAAAGAACATACCTCCACTTACCCAAAAATTTGATGAACTATGCAATAGGAATATGGCCGATGCGGCTGCCGGAGCATGGAAGATGTCACTGCTGTATGATCATGTGAAAGGTGAATGCTACTATAGCTGCGATTGCTAGAATTGTTGGATCGGAGAATATGAAGTGGAGGAATCTGAACCGTTGCTGGTGAATCATGGAAAAGAGGAACTATGGAAGTGGAACCATGGTACTCTCATATGGCTGGAAAAATACTGCTGCAATTGCTGATGGAGTCATGGAAAAGTGTATAGTCTTCACCCGCTACTAAATCCGATGGTACAATTCTAGTCATGCGAATGAATGTGTCGAAGTCGAGCATGAAGAGAAGTCATTGGATTACCGACCATTGATGAATGTATTTAACCAATGCGAGGCAAACTCACCATTGATGTCAATGAGTGCCAAGGTACCCGAGTACATCTTGTGAAGTGCGAATAGATTTGTTGATGTCGAGCCACTTGCAAGATCTGACGATCAAGGGACAATGATTTATTCCCATGATTGTCAGTGAGAGAACTTGTCATTAAGGCATGCAAGCCTCCAGGTACTCAAAAAGGAACTCTAGTCTATATCCCAGATAAGGTGCTGAGGTCGATGGGGCAAGACTTGTTGAAAGGCCTCGGTAGCAACAGTGTATATGAAAAAGAAAGCAGGGTAATGTAGTCGTCAAAAAGGGAACTGAATGGTTTTATTTACAAGGCAAAATGGAAAAATAGGAAAGAGATGTATGCGACTCAAAAAGATAGGCTTGTGTGAATCCATGACCGATAAGGAAATGAAATAGCGGACTCCAGAATGGATGACGAAGAAACTTGGAAGGAGAAATGCGGGCATTCATGACGCAAATGGGTTTATGAATGGTTTCTTGTGTAACTGCAAACGTCATGAGATATATGAAGATCAGCTCCTTCAAGCTGTCCAACAAAGCATGCTTCATGGAAAGATTTTGTGATTCTCAAAAATCACTTCGTCATGAGATGCGATCGGCTCTAAACCTGAAAAAGCTTAGTACCAATTCCTGCATGAAAACTTGTGAGATGTTCAAAGAAAAACATAACATGCAAAAATAAGTACGAATGCGGCAAAGTAAAATAAATAAAATGCGTTCTTATACCTATTGTTGTTGCACGCTGAATGCTTCTCCGAATTTCTGGACCTCCAACATTAAGTCCCCAAGAAGAATATCCATGCCATACTTCATTGGTTATGCTCTTGTCCTCCACATGAGCTGCACTGACAACATTCTGTGAAGCCTCAACTGATGTCTGGAAACCGAAGGACCGGTCAATGATTCCCAAATCATTATCCACAGTCTTTGGAACCCCAGCAATGGAAACCCTAAGTTTCCTCCTCTTGATCTCTTCAAATATATTGACTACCCCCCTCATGGTTCCATCCCAACCAATGATGTAAACCTGGTTAAAACCATGGGTTTCGATGGCATCAACTATCTCGTGCAGATCAAAGCCACCTCTTGAGCTCTTTTTGAGCTAAGTAGCTAGTTCCATCATATTAAACCAATCATCCTCCTTACATAAGAAAGACATTGATTCTTCAAAAGACTAAGCACAAATAGCCTCAATGGTATAGCTAGCACTCTTGAAAAAAATTGTCACCATAAACTACAAATATGTGGGTGCTAGCTTTGAGTTCAGAAATTTCACATGGTTGGAGACCTTCTAACTTTTTGAAGAATGCAGCATCGGGATCCTTGGCCATTGCCAACGCATTGCCTATTGGATCCAGTCAATAGACTTGATAATGTAAGAAGTACATTCCAGCAGCCGTAACTTTACCGACCTTTTCACTGTCTTCCTGTAGAGCTAGCCCGTAACCACCATTTGACTCCTGCTCAAAATAAAGTAGCTTGAATTTGCTTTGTGTAGGTGAAGTGACTCTAACCACTATCCTAGCTTGAGCTTACTGCTCTGTAATACTGAAAACCGATTCAACAACATTAATAACCATTATGTGCTTGGTCTAAAAAGAAGCTACAAGTACGCCCTCAGACTTCAAAACCAACTCATCTCTCCCTGTCATGCCAGTCAGATAATTCGTTCATAGGCGCAATCAAAATATATTGGATATAGCTCTCACTGCGCATAGAAACATACAAAACGGAGAAAAGAAGAGATGAGGAGAGTGGATCTGCTATGCTTCGACCCTGTGATCTATTGTGCTCCAACCCCGCGACTGTTTCCCTCTATATTCAATCGTCAGGATCCCTTCGTTGGCTTATGTTGTAAATTCGTGGAGCGCAAATGATCGAGGTTGGCTACATGGATCCATCTCCGCTTTGATAATGACGAGCAGGTCAGGAAAAAAAATGCATGATAAATATCGTTCCAGCAGCCAGTCATCAAAATCAAGTAGCTACAACAGAATGGTCTCCTAAATGTGGTAAATCCTATACTCAGAACATGGAGAAATATTTGTGAAGCTTCTACAACTAGCTTCTTTACCGTAAAAGAAAATGCCACCGATCCCGGCAAGAATCACTCAAAAAAAAACAACATATCTTTACCATTTTATAATAATAACTCAAGTCATTTTTCCATTTCCTCCACCGGTCATTCCATCAATAGTGTTGCTATGGATCCCTTCCACTTGCCATTTCAACCGGGAGAGATCTTGTCGGGGCATGGATAGAAAAGAGGTAATCTGTTGAGTCTCGAAATTGTCGCATTTCCCATTCACCATTCAAGAGCGATTTGAGGAGGATCTCTTGTGCAGCAGAGAAGGAGCCTGTTCGGAGGGATTTCCATATTTATTTACAGATCTCAATATCAATCTGTTGCTAAATGGTCGCATATGTATCCACGAAATCCCTGTAAAACATGAGACACATCCGAATATATGTAAATGCTTGAACAACTTTCTCCTTATCCAAGGGAAAATCGCTACATCAATGGCACATCCATATATACGCCTTTGCAATTGTGTGCTGAATTTGTGATTTGTGATTTGATGATGAGACTCCAGAAACAAGGATGGTGAGCGACCTCCAGTGGATCTGTAATTTGACTGGATGCCAAAGACATTCTATCTCACTGTGAACATCATTGATAGATATCTTTCTGTTCAGGTAGTTACAAAGGGAAATTACAACTAGTGGGTATCACTGCAATGCTTATAGCTTGCAAATATAAAGAACTCTGGCCTCCACAGGTCAATGAATTCGTCGGCAACAAGGCACACTTGGCAGGGGTCTACCAGGAGGGATTGATATAGGGAATGCAGAGCGTAGTGGGGAAGCTGACCATCCTCCCATTCCAACAATGCAAGCACAACATATCCACAGTTTTTCCAGTCCTCTCGCCTCGCTGGCGGCATGATTTTATTTGTCAGCGGCAACCTGCAGTTGGAAATGTTTCTATGCTGGGCATTTCTGGGAAGCGTGTTGTTTTTGGTTTTATTAAATTGTGTTTTTTTTTTTTTAAGTTTGTTTATATATATGTATATATTTTAAATGTTTTTATTCCTAAATAAAACAAAAAGCTACTATATACAAAGTTTAATTTTAATTTTTATTCCTATATAAAAGAAGAATCCTAATTTTATTTAAAAATTTTGTTGTTTTATCATTTTTTTTATTGCTTTATTCTTAAATTTAAAAGAAGACAAATTCAAAGATTAAAGAGAATAGATTTATTAGCAAATGAAGACAAAATGAATTGCAAATTGAAGATGAAAAATTGATTACGTATGTTTGCAAATCATTGATTTATTCATTCCTGAAAAGGTTAAAGATATACGACACTTTCTGATCCTCGCGATCGCACTAAGCGCGGAGGAGAGCATACTTATTGAAAGCAAAAAAAACTAAAACTCATATGTTTTATTCCTTTGAACCTACCTACCCTACTTATAATTGAAAATTAGAAATTGATTAAGTGTAGTCAAAGATCCAATGAAACCATGAGCGTAAAAGCAATAAGAATATATTCACTGTGAATTTTGCAAACGATAATCGAAAATAGACATAAACATGCGAAATTGACGGTTAAAATTGTAAATTAACAAAATAAAAAGAAAAATTGAATGGATCTAACCTGGTACGTGCTTGAAACCATCGTTCGATACTGCTTTCGTAGGCATATTTTCCACTCCTTAGATCGTGTCGCAATTCCTTGTTATCCTGCTCGATCTCCTGCTCACATGATTGTTCATCATTAGATGTGCAGGGTTCCTTATATGTTGTTTCTTCGTTTGCCTATGGAGGAGTAATTAAACTTTCAGCTACTGTCAAGATCTCCTCTTCTTGAGAAGAGGAGATCCCATCTTTTGCTAGGATCTGAGTGAGTTGATCTAGGCTTATGCTCATTGAAAAATCATTTTAATGAAAATGAAACCAAATACTAGAAAAAAAACAAAAATGAAAAACTAGTACAAAACAAGTGCAAAAAAAGTGCGAAATAAGTACAAAACCAAAGATGAACAAAATCAAAAGCAAACTAGTATGAAAGCAGAAACTAATTCACAATCCAAACTAAGAAATTAAAACTATTTGTAAAAATAAAACACGCCAAACTTGAACTCCTTGCGTTACTGAGACCCTGCTGTCACCAAGTTATCTGTTCGCACAGTTAGCTCATCAAAAATCAAAAACTAAATTTGTAAAAATAAGAACACACTTTTGCATAAAATCAATTGCACACAACTGAAAAATAAAATCTAACTCTAACTCATTTAACACCTCCTTGGCAACGGTGCCAAAATGTCAAGCGAATTATATGATAGTAATTGCGACATAAATTATCAATCCGGAGTCGTAATCTTATGAGATGTACGCAAAGCATATGCAGGGTAAGAGGATTTCTAATCTATGCTAATGATTGAAAAGAAACATGTTAAACTACTGTCGTTGAATCTAAATCTAAGAAAGCACAAGATATGCAACTAATCTCTGAAAGGAAACTATCGTAATGCTACATAAACTTGAGACTAAAATTGAATCTACGAAATCAAATGAGACATAATCTAACTATGAAAACATGAAATCTATAAGTAATCTATGAAAACATGAAAGTGCGTAATTTAAATCTAATAAAAGCATTTTAAAAACATCTACAACAACACACGACAAAAAGGTAAACGACAAAACACTATGAGAAAGTAAAATCTCGCATTAAAACAGTCCAATACATGACAAATAATGAAAAGCACTATCTTAGAACTACAAGACTATGAATCAAAGCTCAATCACTATATTCTTCTATTCTCTATTCTAGAGAGAGGCCTCCTCCCAAATGAGGAGAGAACCCACTTATTTATACATGAATAAAGATAACAAACTCATAATTACAGATCCACTTTTCTCTCAACCTATCACTTCAAATCCTCCACAAATATCTTAGATAAGATATTCTATCCATGATCTTCTCCTTGAAGTTAGCTTGAATGATTATCTCCAAATCAAAGCTTTGAAGATGAAATTCGAATTTGAAGCTAGGTGGTGATTTTTGACCTTGTGAAAATCTTAAAATATGACTGTAGTCATCACAAAACTCATCCAACTTTGAGATATAATGAAAATATGTTAATTTTCTAATATTTAGTCACAAATTCTCTTAAAGATACTCAAAATAAATAATTTGGAAAATGGAAATGTAAACCCATATGTTTTTATGAAAGTGATGATAATTATGGTTTTATGGAAGAATGAAATGGAAATAAAGGCGACAAATGGTATATGGAAGATGAATAAAGTGTCGTATTTTTGCAACCCAACATTCCCCCCAACTGAACTTGTTGCATGTCTTCATGCAACTTTGCATGAATTCTCTTTAGGCTCTTGGCATCTTAGTTGTGGCTTTTCATGATGATGATGTGTAATGATAAATCATTTCATGATGAGATACATGAGTGGCAGCTAATATTTCTTATGGTTGGTTCTTGTGTGACAACCATCAATATGACAAATGTTGGTTCTTGTGTTAACAACATTTATTCACTTTTACTCGTTTTCTTACTGCAATTCATAATATTTGAAAACATGCATGTACTGGAAATGATAAGTCATCAATGTATTTAGAAAGCCCTTTTTTCTTCATATTTGAATCATGCCAATATATATCGATGCTTTTAGAATCAAATGCAACATAGTTTAGTTTGGGAAAGACACGTTGGTAAATGGAAAATGAGAT
>JASDQU010108840.1:134890-158087 GCA_032191745.1 Picea mariana
ATTATATAGGATTTGGAGGTTTAACCACCATGGAGAAGATCTCTCATCAGATCCACTAAGAAAGAGATCTCTAAGATATTTGGGGAGAAAATATCTCTTAAGGATTTTGGGGAGGAAATATCTCTCAAGGATTTTAAGGAGGAAATATTTCAATCATCCATGAGATCCTCCACATTCCCTAAAAAATAGGAAACCAAATGTGAGGTGGATCCTCACACTTAATTACTTTCTTTTTCATGAATATTAATAATAATTCATGTGCACTTGATTCTCACACTTAATCAATTCATTTTCCATGAATATTAATAATAATTCATGTGTACTTGGTATTTTGGCCTTCATGTAATATATCGTTCCTCCACATTGACTAGGGATTGTGACATAGGTTATTCCATGGTGTCAAGGTGTATGTGACACTTATACGACACTTAGGGCGAGGTACCTAGGTGTGCAAATTTCGTGTGTAACAGTACTTGTGGGTAATGCTCTCACCACCTGTCACCATGCCAGGGTAGTGACCCATGATTAGCCTCTTGAAGAAAAAGCAATAAACAATAAAAGAATAAAGAATAAAGAATAAAAGGCATGAATGGGCTTGGAAAAAATTGCATCCAGGACAGGTGCAGCTCACCTTCTACAAAGGCACCCACAGGTAAAGCTTTGCACCCTCTGCTCTCATTGCACCCACTTACCTAGACATCCCTTATCCACATCACCCACTTACATGGATCAGATGAGGTCTCTTCTGGAAACTTTCCTCTTCTAGTGGACACTAGCCCAATAGGACGCCCTGTCACTTTCCCCAAACTTGTATTACAAGCTTGTGTAAAGTCTTTGAGCTTTTAACTAAGGTATTAGGGATTTTATGCACATGTTTAATAATATTGATGATGAGATGTGATTGACATTTTTTATGATCCCTGTGACTTATGAGCCCATGGAGGGCATAGCTGTTGCTGTGCAAGATCATGCCCGACAGACAAGTACCATGTTGGACCAGTACACATGGGGAGATGATCAGTTCGGACCTCCATGGGGCTGAAGAGCTCGCTAGATGGATGATGAGACCCCATCAGGGGGGAGAGACAGGACATGGATGGATCAGAGGCTTTGCACCAAAGAAGAAGAGGATGTTCCACTAGAGGCACCCTGGCAGAGCTTGGCCTAGGGGGGTTGTGCCCCCTCCATTGGAACGTTGGCCCTGGAAGGCCCAGGACATCACCCATGCTGATCATGACATCACCCAGCCTACTGGATGTATTGGGAGTCAAATTTGGCAGTATTAGCACGTGCAGTAGGTTTGAGAAGCCCAAGGAGGGCTAACGTTTTGCTCATGGATGCTGCATTTTCCCTATAAGGGGATAACGTCACCCTAAAAGGGGCATGCTGTCTTTCTTTAGCTTGATTAGGGTTTAATTTTGAACATTTAATGTAAAACAATACAATTTTTAGTATTTTGGCCTTGTCGGCCTTTTTATGACCTAAAAGGGAAATTAGGTCATGGTATAGTATAAATTGAGGGTTTTTACTCTCATTTTTCAAGATCTCTCACTCACCACTTGGTGAGGTCTGAAATTTGCGCCCTATTCTAGGGTTTTGGCTGAAATAGTGAGGCACAGTTGTTGAAGGAAGATTTTCTTGGCATATTTTGGCATTTATCTTGGTGGAAGGTGTTACAACTAGGGTTTGCTACTTGATTTCTTGGTTAAATGTAAGTAAATTTCTGCAAAACTTCTTGACTGAATGGTTGTAGTGTTATTTCTCTTGCATTTATGGTTATAATTTTACTGATTTAAACCCTAGGGGACAAGCACACATAGAAGGTCCTTGTCTCATGTCCCAATTAATATTTTTGGCCATTTCATTTGTTGAAGTGAGATAGAGCCTTGCCTTAGCAACACTCTTCTCTTTCTAGCCCTTGTTGAAGAGGATTGAGCCTTGCCTTAGCAACACTCAAATCCATCTTCTCCTATGCTAGCCATTTTACTTTTCTGAGCTAAGAAGAATAAGACGCATCAAGGCCTAGTTCCCCTACACTTTGATGAGCCGATTTTCTAGGGTTTGTTGGTGAAGCCTTGCCATAGCAACACATTACCTGCAAACCCTCTTGTCTTAGTCTTATGCCACTTTTTGAGCTATCTGTTTTTTCCATTGACCTAAGGAAGGAGGAGATAACACTGAGGCCTAGTTACCCTACAACAAAGTCAACCTCTCTCCCCTAAGGTTTTGACCTTGAGGCCTTGCCATAACAACACTTCAAGGCTTGACCATCCCGTCCTTAGTCTTATTATCTTCCTTGATCCTTCAGCCTATGCATCCTCCTTTTGACTCCATTTACCCTAAGAACGCACTTATCTAAGACCTAGCCTATGAGTATTATGATCAAAACAACTTTCAATACTTTGAACAAAACCCTAACCATTCTAACCATAGCCTAAGACTAACCCTACTAACTTATTGTTGCCCTCATCTCTTGTTGTTAACATCATTGTGCAACTAATTGCCCTACTTATGAGCAATTGAATGGTTATTTAAGGGCATTACTTGAATGAAGTGTTGATTATTACATTGAATGCCACATTTCCTTATCATTTATTGAAGAAGTGACATTGTGCATTATTGTTGTTTTATAAACATTGACTTCGTCAATATTTATTATTCAATTGCTTATATATCAGATAATCATTGATTATATGAAGTACTAACCAAGTGAGTAAGATTGCATATATCTGTCTCTTGTTGCTTTGTCTCAGGCAGGTGCATCACCTATTTTGGTTATACTTCTCTCTATTGGCTGATTAGCCGGATTATCTGCTCGGTGGTGACTTGTGAGGGGGGGATTTATCTTTTAGCCTTCAATCCTTTGCCTTCTCAAAACCCCAGGTCACCGGGGATGTCTCCCTTAGACCTTACCTCCCTAAACATAAAGAACCTTCCTATCGAGATGACATTAGGTGAGATTGGTTCAATTACACCAATTTGTCTCTTTACACCAATATTTTATCCTAACTACAAACTGTGCGATAACATTTTGGCGCCGTCACCGAGGAACGCTGAGTCAAATTTTCCTAAAAGATGACACTTTTTGGTAAGCCTTGCCTCTAGAGTCTTTATCTTACAAGCTTACCTAGTGACTCCACCTTGGGCGTTTTCCCTTATCTTTTGATAGTTTCAAGAAAATTATCTGGCAACTCCACTAATGACGAAGCCAACAATGACTTCACAATGGGATCCTGGGAATTACAAGCCTTTAAACATGAGCAAAATCCCGGGATACCCTCGACAAATGCCCCTGATAGAAGGAGAATGACTCCCTAGATTCACTAGTAGCGATGGGGAAAGAGAACACTTTCATATGAATGAGATTTTATTTTTATTTTGGTCTCCATCCTATCGATGATGATGCCGAGGATGTAGTGATGGAACTTTTTCCCACCACTCTTCACAGAAATGCTAGAAAATGGTATGACAATCTCCCCGATGTTGGAATCACAACTATGAAACAATTGGAAGAAACCTTTCTCAAAAAATGGGGTATTCAGTTGAAACACATCTCAGTACTACTAAAAAGATTCAAGCATATAAAACAAACCGAGAATGAAACTCTCAGAGACTTCCAGAGTAGGTTTGAGGGCACACTATGTCATATTCCTAAAAGCCATCGTCCTAAAGATGAGTACATTGTCCATCTCTACACCCATGCACTTTTGGTGCATCCAGGTTTTCCCCTCAGTAAAAAGGGCCCGAGGACACTCAATGAAGCTTACGGCATGGCTACAAGAATTGAGAAAAATATCTCCTTATTCGAGATAAGACACCTCTTTACCTCAGGAACTCTTAGTATTCAAAGCATGGTTTCCCTTGAGAACTTTATTGTTGATTTCCAAAAAGAAGGGGAACAAACCATAGATCAACATATGATTGCTAGAGATACAGTTGAGGAGCTGGAACCTAAGCAAAATGATGAAATATCAACCTGTGCTCCTCCCTCTAATGAATTAATCCATGAACCATTTCATCCTACACAACAAAAGGGCAATGAGGTTAGCTGCTTTCCTTTTCAGGATTCCAATGACACCTTGTTCCATGATTCAGAAAATGAAGGAGAAATGGAAGCTTTGAATGAAGTAGATTTTCCTTGCTGTACTTTTGAAGACGAAAGGGCAATTCATGAGGATAAAACAATGATGCATGTCAAATACACCCAAGCCCTCAAAGCTCCTGCACAAGAAGAAATAGTAAGATACTAGCCTCCCCAAAATTTTGATGATTTTCTACTTTATGATTTGGGAAAAGAGAAGGAGATAGATGAGCATATGAGTGTATTGAATCCTCCATGTTATGATATTGATACTGACATATTTGATATTGATGAGTTCATACATGTTGGAAGACGTAAATGGGATGTAGTCGGTTTTTATATGGACCCCATTTACGACATTGATAATCATTCCCAACTGTTGCCTTCACAGTTATCATGACAAATTATCTTTGATTTTGACCAATGGCAATAAGGGGATGATATATTTACCGATGCTCCCTAAACACCCAAGGTTGACCTAGTACCATGCTTTCCTGATGATTTTCAGTCTTACCTTGAGTGTTTTGATGAGTACTCCTTTGAGCACTTGGATTCATTCTATGGAGAGGATTATCAACCACCACTGTGCTCAGATTTTGATAGGAGTAAGAACATTGATTGCCTAAAGAAGGATTCTCATGACATCTTCATCCAACAGCCTATTGTTACTTTACCCTGGTGTTTCATTAAAGGTATGGTTGGGAATTATATATTTTGTATTAAGTTTCCTATAAAGCAAACCCAAGGATCCAAGGGTTGTTCGAACACTACATATTTGAGTCTATCATTTCAGTCTTTCAACTTTCCCTTGAGAGTTTGCCATTCATTTACCAGATCCTTATCAGTCCCTTCAGAGTGTAAGGATGTCCTGGGTAGTCAGTTTGCAGACCTGTTGAGTCTGTGTTCTGAACCCTGTACTTTTCATGATCCCTTCCTGAAGTAGATTGAGCACTTTCACCAAAGATTGGTGTGGCATGTTTTTATCTTTTCCACCCGCCTCCATGAGTTAGACTTTGTGATCTCCGATGATATGATATATATTCTAACCCATGTCATTTTTGTTCTTGACTTATCACTATTTTGGATTATGATGAAGCACAAACGTAGGTATCATGGGATGTTGTTGGATTGGCTTCACTGGTTGTTTGACTACACCCAACATCTAGCCAACATGTAAGTAGTTTGCTTTACATTTACATTTATGATTGCTTTAGTTCAGTCTTATATATATGTATATGCTGGGGTGGCATTACCACCCCAATCGGTTACTAATGTCGATATTGAGATCAAGCAGGTAAACATGTTATGCCAGAGATGCTGAGGTTCTCATGTGCTCTACGGTGAGCACATGTCCCCGAGTTGGAGCCAGATGTTATCCCCCACTTTTAAGGATAACTAGGAGATCATGTCTCAAGGCCCACAGGTCCTAGACATGAAGTACCAAGAGCCATATAGACTTTAGCATGGCCCTGGAGGGCCCACCTTTTCTTCTTTTCAGCGTGTCTATCTTGTCAGTAGCAACATCCATCACCATCAACTTGGTATTGTGTCAGAGATGGTTCTTTCTCCAGGAGGTAATGAGTCTGGGTATCATGGTATGTGTCACTTTGATCATCAAAACCCTTGAATATGTGCATTTGATTCCTTTTGTTTCTAACAAATTCTTGGATCTTATACTTTCCCACTTGACCATGTCTGGGGGAATGACAATATGCCCTAGTAAGCATGTGTCCGTAGGTTCTGGTTTTCCACTGGGGGGGTTTCTGAAAACATCGTCCGCTCCCATAATAGCACCAATTTTTCATCTTGCTTCCCGTTCACCTATCCCATTACACTTGTTCGGGCACTGGGTTGACCTATCATTTGAGGATTGCACCTTACCTAGTGGGAAGAAAGGATAAAGTCCCAGAAGGTAAAAGCAAGAAACAAGAGGGACCCCTGAGAAAGCAATAAAAGGCTTCTCAACAAGAAACAAGAGGGACCCATAAAAATAATAATAAAACAAGACCTAGTCAGAGGATAGGGGGTCTCATCACGAGCCAACCTATAAGGTCCATGGGTACCTAGTAGTATGACATTACCACCAACTGGTTACCATGCCAGGGTAGTGTCCCTTGGTTGCATGGCCAAGGGAAAGGGGGTCTCATCACGAGTCAACCTTCTCATTTTTGTGAAAGTACATGTGGGTAACGCTGTCACCACTGGTGACCACGCCAGGGAAGTGTCCCTTGATTAGCCTCTTGAAGAAAAAACAATAAACAATAAAAGAATAAAGAATAAAAGGCATGAATGGGCTTGGAAAAAATTGCATCCAGGATAGGTGCAACTCACCTTCTAAAACGACACCCATAGGTAAAGATTTGCACCCTTTGCTCTCATTGCAACCACTTTCCTTGACATCCCTTATCCACATCACCCACTTACATGGCTTAGATAAGGTCTCTTCTGGAAAATTTCCTCTTCCAGTGGACACTAGCCCAATAGGATGCCATGTCACTTTCCCCAAATTTGTATTGCAAGCTTGTGTAAAGTCTTTGAGCTGTTAACTGAGGTATTAGGGATTTTATGCACATATTTAATAATATTGATGATGAGATGTGATTGAAATTGCTATGATCCCTGTGACTTATGAGCCCATGGAGGGCGTAGCTTTTGATGTGTAGGATCATGCATGACAGATAGGTACCATGTTGGATCGGTACACATGGGGATATGATTAGTTGAGACCTCCCTGGGGCTGAAGAGCCCACCAGATGGATGTTGAGACCCCATCAGGCGAGAGATACAGGACATGGATGTATCAGAGGCTTTCACCAGAGAAGAAGAGGACGTTCCACCAGAGGCACCTTGGTAGATCTTGTCCTAGGGGGGTTGTGCCCCCTCCATTGGAATGTTGGCCCTGGAAGGCCCAAGACATCACCCAGCCTTGTGGACATCTTGGGATGTAGATTTGGCAGTATTAGCACGTGTGGCAGGTTGGAGAAGATCAAGGAGGGATAACGTTTTTCTCCTG
Organism: Picea mariana; assembly: GCA_032191745.1. NCBI lineage: Eukaryota > Viridiplantae > Streptophyta > Pinopsida > Pinales > Pinaceae > Picea > Picea mariana. The sequence continues at coordinate 141,985 of JASDQU010108840.1, forward strand.
GATACTGCATTTGACCTAGAAGGGGCTAATGTCTCCCTAAAAGGGGCATGACGTCTCTCTTTAGCTTGATTAGGGTTTAATTTTGAACATTTCATGCAAAACAGTATAATTTTTAGTATTTTGACCTTGTTGGCCTTTTTATGACCTAAAAGTGAAATTAGGTCATGGTAGAGTATAAATTAAGGGTTTTTACTTTCATTTTTCATGATCTCTCAATCACCACTTGGTGAGGTCTGAAATTTGCGCCCTATTCTAGGGTTTTGGCTGAAATAGTGAGGCACACTTGTCGAAGGAAGTTTTTCTTGGCATATTTTGGCATTTATCTTGGTGGAAGTTGTTACAACTAGGGTTTGCTACTTGATTTCTTGGTTAAATGTAAGTAAATTTATGAAAAACTTCTTGAATGAATGGTTGTAGTGTTATTTCTCTTGCATTTATGGTTAAAATTTTACTGATTTAAACCCTAGGGGACAAGCACACATAGAAGGTCCTTGTCTCATGTCCCTATTAAGATTTTTGGCCGTTTCATTTGCTGAAGTGAGATAGAGCCTTTCCTTAGCAACACTCTTCTCTTTCTAGCCCTTGTTTAAGAGGATTGAGCCTTGCCTTGGCAACACTCAAATCCATCTTCTCATATTTTATCTGATTTACTTTTCTGATCTAAGAAGAAGAAGATGCATCAAGGCCTAGTTCCCCTACACTTTGATGATCCAATTTTCTAGGGTTTGTTGGTGAAGCCTTGCCATAGAAACACGTTGCCTGCAAACCCTCTTATCTTAGTCTTATGCCAATTTCTTAGCTAGATATTTTTTCCATTGACCTAAGGAAGGAGGAGAGAGCATTGAGGCCTAGTTCCCCTACACCAAAGTGAGCCTCTCTCCCCTAGGGTTTTGACCTTGATGCCTTGCCATAACAACACTTCAAGGCTTGACCCTCCCATCCTTAGTCTTACAATATTCCTTGATCCTTCAACCTCCGCGTCCTCCTTTTGACTCCATTTACCCTAGGAACGCATTGATCTAAGACCTAGCCTGTGAGTATTACGATCAAAACAATTCTCAATACTTTGAACAAAACCCTAACCATTCTAACCCTAGCCTAAGACTACCCCTACTAACTTATTGTTGCTGTCATCTCTTGCTATTAACATCATTGTGCAACTAATCGTCCTACTTATGAGCAATTGAATGGTTATTTAAGGGCATTACTTGAATGAAGTGTTGATTATTACATTGAATGCCACATTTCTTTATCATTTATTGAAGAAGTGACATTGTGCATTATTGTTGTTTTATAAACATTGACTTCGTCAATATTTATTAGTCAATTGCTTATATATCAGATAATCATTGATTATATGAAGTACTAACCAAGCGAGTAAGCTTGCATATATCTGTCTCTTGTTTCTTTGTCTCAGGAAAGTGCACCACCTATTTTGGTTATACTTCTCTTTATTGGCTGATTAGTCGGATTATCTACTCGGTGGTGAATTGTGAGGGGGGAATTTATCTTTTAGCCTTCAATCCTTTGCCTTCTCAAAACTCGAGGTCACTGGGGACGTCTCCCTTAGGCCTTAACTCCATAAACAGAAAGAACCTTCCTATCGAGGTGACATTGGGTGGGATTGGTTCAATTACGCCAGTTTGTCTCTTTACACCTATCTTTTATCCTAACTACAAACTGTGCGATAACATTTTGGCGCTGTTGTCGCGGAACGTCGAGTCAAACTTTCCTCAAATATGACACTTTTCGGTAAGCCTTGCCTCTAGATTCTTTATCTTACAAGCTTACCAGGTGACTTCACCTTGGGTGTTTTCCCTTATCTTTTGATAGTTTCAAGAAAATTATCTGGCGACTCCACTAATGACGAAGCCAACAATGACTTCACAAAGGGATCCTGGGAATTACAAGCCTTTAGACATGAGAAAAATCCTGGGATAACCACGACAAATGCCCCCGATAGAAGGAGAATGGCTCCCTAGATTCACTAGTAGCGATGTGGAAAGAGCAGACTTTCATATGAATGAATTTTATTCTTATTTTGGACTCCATCCTGTCGATGATGATGCGGAAGATGTAGTGATGAAACTTTTTCCCACCACTCTTCATGGGAATGCTAGAAAATGGTATGACAATCTCCCCAATGTTGGCATCACAACTATGGAACAATTGGAAGAAACCTTTCTCGAAAAATGGGGTATTCAGTTGGAATACATATTAGTACTACTAAAAAGATTCGAGCATATAAAACAAACTGAGAATGAAACTCTCAGAGACTTCCATAGTAGTTTTGAGGGTACACTATGTCATATTCCTAAAAGCCATCATCCTAAAGACGAGTACATTATCCATCTCTACACCCATGCACTTTTGGTGCATCTAGGTTTTCCCCTCGGTAAAAAGGGCCCAAGGACACTCAATGAAGCTTACGTCATGGCTACAAGAATTGAGCAAAATATATCCTTATCCGAGATAAGACACCTCTTTACCTCAGGAACTCTTAGTATTCAAAGCATGGTTGCCCTTGAGAACTTTATTGTTGATTTCCAAAAAGAAGGGGAACAAACCATAGATCAACATATGACTGCTAAAGATACAGTTGAGGATCTGGAACCCGAGCAAAATGATGAAATATCAACCTATGCTCCTCCCTCTAATGAAGTAATCCACGAACTGTTTCATCCTGCACAACAAAAGGGCGATGAGGTTAGTTTCTTTCCTTTTTAGGATTCCAATGACACCTTGTTCCATGATTCAGAAAATGAAGAAGAAATGGAAGCCTTGAACGAAATAGATTTTCCTTGCTGTACTTTTGAAGATGAAAGGGAAATTCACGAGGATAAAACAATGATGCATGTCAAAGACAACCAAGCCCTCAAAGCTCCTGCAAAAGAAGAAACAGTAAGTTACCCTCCTCCCCAAAATTTTGATGATTTTCTACTTTATGATTTGGGAAAAGAGGAGGAGTAGATGAGCATACGAGTGTTTTGAATCCTCCATGTTATGATACTGTTACTGACATAGTTGATATTGATGAGTTCATACATGTTGGAAGATGTAAATGGGATGTAGTCGGTTTTGATATGTCCCCGTTTATGACATTGAGAATCATTCCCAACTGTTTCCTTCACAATTATCACGATAGATTATCTTTGATTTTGACCAGTGGAAACAAGGGGATGATATATTTACCGATGCTCCCCAAACACCCAGGGTTGACCTAGTACCATGCTTTCCTGATGATTTCCGGTCTTACCTTGAGTGTTTTGATGAGTACTCCTTCGATCACTTGGATTCATTCTATGGAGAGGATTATCAACCATCACTATGCTCGGATTTTGATAGGAGTAAGAACATTGTTTGCCTAAAGAAGGATTCTATTCTTCCAGCCACCTATTGTTACTTTACCCTACTATTTCATTAAAGGTATGGTTGGGTATTATATCTTTTGTATTGAGTTTCCTCTAAAGCAAACCCGAGGATCCAAGGGTTGTTCGAACACTACAGATTTGAGTTTGTCATCTCAGTCTTTCAACTTTCCCTTGAGAGTTTGCCAGTCATCTGCCAGATCCTTATCAATCCCTTCAGAGTGTAAGGACATCCTGGGTAGTAAGTTTTCAGACCTGTTGAGTCGGTGTTCTGAACCCTGGACTTTTCATGACCCCTTCCTGAAGTGGATTGAGCACTTTCACCAAAGATTGACGTGGCATGTTTTTATCCCTCCCACCCGCCTCCATGAGTTAGACTTTGTGATCTCCAATGATATGATATATATTCTAACCCATGTCATTTTTGTGCTTGACTTATCACTATTTTGGTTTATGATGAAGCACAAAGGCAGGAATCATGGGACATTGTTGGATTGGCTTCACTGGTTGTTTGACTACACCCAACATCCAACCAACAGGTAAGTAGTTTTCTTTACATTGACATTTATGATTGCTTTATTTCAGTCTTATATATATGTATATGATGGGGTGGCATTACCACCCCAATCAGTTACTAATGTTGCTATTGAGATCAAGCAGGTAAACAAGTTATTCTAGAGATGTTGAGGTTCTCATGTGCTCTACGGTGAGCACATGTCCCCGAGTTGGAGCCAAATGTTATCCCCCACTTTTAGGGATAACTAGGAGATCATGTCTCGAGGCCCACAAGTCCTAGAGATGGAGTACCGAGAGCCATATCGACTTTAGCATGGCCCTGGAGGGCCCACCTTTTCTTATTTTCGGTGCCTCTATCTTGTTAGCAACATCATCCATCACCATTAGCTTGGTCTTGTGTCAGAGATGGTTCTTGTTCCATGAGGTAATGAGTCTGGTTATCATGGTATGTGTCACTTTGATCATCAAAACCCTTGAATATGTTCATTTGATTCCTTTTGTTTCTAACAAATGCTTGGATCTTATACTTGCCCACTTGACCATGTATGGGGGGAATGGAAAGATGCCCTAGTAAGCTTGTGTCTGTAGGTTCTGGTTTTCCACTGGGAGGATTTCTAAAAATCCATCGTCCACTCCCATCATAGCACCACTTTTTTATCTTGCTTTCCGCTCACTTATCCCATTACACTTGTTCCGACACTGGGTTGAACTATCATTTGAGGATTGCACCTTACCTAGTGGGAAGAAGGGGCTAAAGGCCCAGAAGTTAAAAGCAAGCCAAAAAAATATAAAATCCTTAGAATAATACCTTGAGATGCTCCGCCCAGGGATCCCTGAGAAAGCAATAAAAGGCTTCTCAATAAGAAACAAGAGCGACCCATAAAAAAATAATAAAACAAGACCTAGTCAGAGGATAGGGGGTCTAATCATGAGCCAACCTATTAGGTCCATGGGTACCTAGCAGTATGACATTACCACCAGCTGGTTACCATGCCAGGGTAGTGTCCCTTGGTTGCATGGCCAAGGGAAAGGGGGTCTTATCATGAGCCAACCTTCTCATTTCTGTGAAAGTACTTGTGGGTAACAATGTCACCACTAGTCACCACACTAGCGCAGTGTCCCCTAATTAGCCTCTTGAAGAAAAAGCAATAAACAATAAAAGAATAAAGAATAAAGAATAAAATACATGAATGGGCTTGGAAAAAATTGCATCCAAGACAGGTGCAACTTGCCTTCTACAAAGACACCCATAGGTAAAGCTTTGCACCCTCTATTGTCACTACATCCACTTGCCTGAACATCCCTTATCCACATCACCCACTTACATGGCTCAGATGAGGTCTCTTCTGGAAACTTTCCTCTTCCAGTGGACACTAGCCCAATAGGATGCCCTGTCACTTTCCCCAAACTTGTATTGCAGGCTTGTGTAAAGTCTTTGAGATTTTAACTGAGGTATTAGGGATTTTATGCACATGTTTAATAATATTGATGATGAGATGTGATTGACATTGCTATGATCCCTGTGATCTATGAGCCCATGGAGGGTGTAGCTGTTGATGTGCAAGATCATGCTAGATGGAAAGGTACCATGTTGGACCGGTACACATGGGGAGATGATCAGTTCAAACCTCCATGGGGCTGAAGAGCCCGCCATATGTATGTTGAGACCCCATCAGGGGGGAGAGACAGGACAGGGATGGATTAGAGGCTTTGCACCAGAGAAGAAGAGGACGTTCCACCAGAGGCACCTTGGCAGAGCTTGGTTTAGGGGGCTTGTGTTCCCTCCATTGGAACGTTGGCCCTGGAAGGCCTAGGACATCACCCATGATGATCATGATGTCACCCAGCCTTGTGGACGTCTTGGGAGGCAAATTTGGCAGTATTAGCACGTGTGGCAGGTTGGAGAAGCCCAAGGAGGGCTAACGTTTTGCTCCTTGATGTTTCATTTTCCCTAGAAGGGGCTAACATCACCCTAAAAGGGGCATGACGTCTCTCTTTAGCTTGATTAGGGTTTAATTTTGAACATTTAATGTAAAACTGTATAATTTTTAGTATTTTGGCGTTGTCGGCCTTTTTATGACCTAAAAGTGAAATTAGGTCATGGTACAGTATAAATTGAGGGTTTTTACTCTCATTTTTCATGATCTCTCACTCACCACTTGGTGAGGTCTGAAATTTGTGCCTTATTCTAGGGTTTTGGCTGAAATAGTGAGGCGCACTTGTTGAAGGAAGATTTTCTTGGCATATTTTGGCATTTATCTTGGTGGAAGGTGTTACAACTAGGGTTTGCTACTTGATTTCTTGGTTAAATGTAAGTAAATTTCTGCAAAAATTCTTGAATGAATGGTTGTAGTGTTATTTCTCTTGCATTTATGGTTATAATTTTACTGATTTAAACCCTAGGAGACAAGCACACATAGAAGGTCCTCGTCTCATGTACCCATTAAGATTTTTGGCCATTTCATTTGTCGAAGTGAGATAGAGCCTTGCCTTAGCAACACTCTTCTCTTTCTATCCCTTGTTGAAGAGGATTGAGCCTTGCCTTAGCAACACTCAAATCCATCTTCTCCTATGTTAGCCATTTTATTTTTCTGAGCTAAGAAGAAGAAGACACATCAAGGCCTAGTTCCCCTACACTTTGATGAGCAGATTTTCTAGGGTTTGCTGGTGAATCCTTGCTATAGCAACACATTACCTGCAAACCCTCTTGTCTTAGTCTTATGCCACTTTCTGAGCTAGTCATTTTTTCCATTGACCTAAGGAAGGAGGAGAGAGCACTGAGGCCTAGTTCCCATACACCAAAGTGAGCCTCTCTCCCCTAGGGTTTTGAACTTGAGGCCTTGCCATAGCAACACTTCAAGACTTGACCCTCCCGTCCTTAGTCTTACTATATTCCTTGATCCTTCAACCTCTGCGTCCTCCTTTTAACTCCATTTACCCTAGGAACTCACTGATCTAAGACCTAGCCTATGAGTATAATGATCAAAACAACTCTCAATACTATGAACAAAACCCTAACCATTCTAACCCTAGCCTAAGACTAACCCTACTAACTTATTGTTGCCGTCATCTCTTGCTATTAACATCCATGTGCAGCTAATCGTCCTACTTATGAGCAATTGAATGGTTATTTAAGGGCATTACTTGAATGAAGTGTTGATTATTACATTGAATGCCATGTTTCCTTAGCATTTATTGAAGAAGTGACATTGTGCATTATTGTTGTTTTATAAACATTGACTTCGTCAATATTTATTATTCAATTGCTTATATATTAGATAATCATTGATTATATGAAGTACTAACCAAGTGAGTAAGCTTGCATATATCTGTCTCTTGTTTCTTTGTCTCAGGTAGGTGCATCACCTATTTTGGTTATACTTCTCTTTATTGGATGATTAGTCGGATTATCTGCTCGGTGGTGACTTGTGAGGGGGGGATTTATCTTTTATCCTTCAATCCTTTGGCTTCTCAAGACCCCAGGTCACCGGGGAGGTCTCCCTTGGGCCTTACCTCCCTAAACAGAAAGAACCTTCCTATCAAGGTGACATTGGGTGGGATTGTTTCAGTTACGCCAGTTTGTCTCTTTACACCTATCTTTTATCCTAACTACAAACTGTGCGATAACATGACCTATTTGGAGATAATGAAGGCATTGTTTTGGAAGAAAAAGAGAATCCTCATGACCTCCTTAAGGAAAATGAAGTTCCACATCCAAAAGAACAATGCAACAACAACCATTGGATGTCCTTGACACGAGATTTGTACTCAGAATCAGACAGAGAGAGATGTGCCCTTTGCTTGAGACTGATGTATGTCACAGTCATGGTAACAAAGACAACAATCTTAACATTCATGATGATGATGTCATTAGTTTGGACCAGAGATTATGTTTGGAGCAAAGCAGTGGCACACAGTGTGTGACAAATCTTGAGGGTTTTCCTAAATCTGATGATGAGGATGCCTATTCCAAGAAAGGCACAAAAGAAAGTTTATGCCCAAAGTTTGAGGAGGTTAACATTTTTTATCACATGGACATTGGAAATGTATGAGAACAACATGACAACAACTTTGATGTGCACCATGGGCTGGAGTTATATTTCAAACAGAGCAGGGACAGATTTTATATGTTACATTTGATGGGCCATCACTATTTGATGGTGAAGATCTTGCTGCCCAAGAAGACCCACATGTTATGGGTACAGGTGAGCAACCCATGGTAGTTCCAAACCATGACAATTTTGTTGCCCAGAATAGCATAGATTATCTGAGGATCTATGAGAAACATAAGGAGGGTAGTATGAGAAACATAAGGAGGGTAGTCTTGCTGATGATGTGTAGGAGCATTATATCAGGCAGGTGCAGGTGCTCCGCATAACCCACCCAAGGCAAAAAGATAGGATCGGGCAGCTTATATATTTTCCTAATAATCAGGTAAATTGAGAACATTAATTTCAACGGAAGAGGGTTTTATTCAAGGACGGAGGGTTTTATTGAAGGTTCAAATTGAGAACATTAATGTCAACGGTAAAGGGTTTTATTCAAGGACGGAGGGTTTTCTTGAAGGTAATAAAACCTGTGACTCTGAAGCCAAAAGTTATAGCATAATTGGAGAAAAGAAACACAGACTGTTAAAAAAAAAGGAAAAAATGTAGTTAAATTCAAATTCAAATTCAAGAAGAAGAGAGGAAGCAAATTTAAAAAAAAATCTGGGACTGATATGCAGATGCATATTTTTTAAAAAATCTTGGAAAATGAATTGAAGAAAAGAAACATAGACTATTTCGAAAAAAGGGAAGATGTACTTATCTCGGTTCCAAAGAATCCTCGCCATGCCATTTGATCTATGTACCTCACCATCACCGATAAAAGAGGTCGATGCCGATAGAGATCACGTCATGTTGGAATCCATGCCTCTGCCTTCACCAACATGACCACAACCATGGAGCTATGTCTTCACCAATACGACAAAAACCATGGAACGCCAACATGACCACAACCCAACCATGGACCTATGCCTTTGCAGACACGACCACAACCCAACCATGGACCTATGCCTTTGCAGACACGACCACAACCCAACCATGGACCTCTACCTTCGCCAACCTGACCACAATCATGGAGCGCAAGAAAGGGATTCAAATTCAAGAAGAGGAGAGGAAGCATGGAGCGCGAGAATGAGATTCAAATTCAAAAAATAGCGCACATGAGAATGTGCTTATTATATGGGATTGCTTGACCACCCTGCCCAAACAGTAAAATTCGCATTCCAAAAGTGTGTTAAGATCGAATTTGAATTAGTTCGAACACATTTAAGATGTTCCCATTCCAAATGTTGGGTTAAATTGAAGGACTGCATGCATGCATCCATGTGGGTGGCGTGAGACCATACTCATGGGCCTTTAATACGAACACGATACCATGTCATCCTCAATTTACAACATTTTTCGAGTACGAGACTTATAAATTCGTTTGTTGGAGAGATGAAATCTCAATAATTCAATTTCAATCAAATACGTGCTTGCTTGAAAAAAACGATCCTTGAATCCACAAAGAAATAGTCATGGGCGGAAGTGGTAAAGGGGAAGAAGCACCCCAACAACTAAGTTGGATGAAGTGCCAGGCCAGACAATCCAAAATTGATATGTTATTCCCCAGCCACCATCGTCCGGTCGCAAGAGACAATTTGATTTGACTCGGTCAAATGTTTGTTTATAAGGTGGTTTGACGAGTAGGAAATTCAATTCAATTCAATATTAGGGGACCCTGTTCAAGATAAGTTGTTGTTTGAAAAGGTGTGAGTCCCATCAACCTTATCATAGTGTGCTTAGGGCGTAAAATTGGAATAGTTAACAAGTGTCTAAAGACCTACCCCTGCCATTAGGCTTCCTATACTATTGTGGTGTGGGGGCAAAACAAAAGTGGGGTGGGTAGCCTACCTGCGTAGTTCCGGGATAAAAAAGTAAATAAATAGGGGGGTAAAAAAAAAGTGTTTAACAACTGTTTGGGTGATGTTTAAGGTTCACTTCTGTTTTCACGAAGGTTTATGGGTAAATCAAGTCAAGATACACCATCAAGAAAAGATAAACCCAAATTCTTGTTTTCTTCAAATACCTCTGGAAGAAAAAAAAAGGATGTTAAATTTTCTTCATGTTAAAAGCGATGTGCTCACGGATAGGAATTTTATGTTTTAGTTTATCACTTTTTCAAGTCAAGGTGCCCATTAAAGAAATGCTAAATGTAAATACAGAAGCACCCATCAACTGAGGGCAAAAATCATATTTGTCTGCTTTAATAAGTGAAAAATGCAGGTTGGCGTTTCTATGATACACGTGAAGTTATGAAAAAAAGTAGGTTGGCGTTTCTATGATACACGTGAAGTTAGGAGAAGGATGTGATTCCTTACTCTAAGAAGTCCCATCAAGTCAAGTCAAGTCTTGGGGCCCCATCAAGTCAGGAGTCCCTTCAAGTCTTATCCCCCTTCAAGTAAGATTACCCTAAGAACTTAGAGTAATCTTACTTGATGGGTAATTATATTGGGGAATTATGTGACAAATTTTATGGATAATGAGAATTTCTAAAATTTAATAATTTCATATACTCTTTTGGGGGACTATGTAATGTATTTAAACCTTACATACAATAATGTCTTAGTAACAACCTTTTTACAATTTAAAAAACAATGAAATTAAAAAAGTCATTTTGATACTCTTCCCTAAAAAAAGGAAAATGCGAATAAGACACTCACTTGAGAAAGGTGGTCTTATCTATGTTCGCCTATATACTCATCAATCGTTTCATGACCTCCATGCTTCTTCTACGATACTTCCATACTTCCAATTGGTTGCCCACTGAATTGATTATATATATATACAATGAATCATAATTATTAATTTTAAATGAAATCCGATATTTATAAGTCATAATAATAGTTTATGATATACAGTATTAGTTCATGGATTTGATTTCATCTTTTCATTGTAATGAGAAAACATCTAAAGTTATTTGATGACAAGTCTTGTGGTAGGTGACTTTTTTTTTTTGCATACATATTGGCAACATGGAAAAATATTTCATTAAATAGTTTTTAATTATCTAAGTTTTTTTTTTTGTATATACACAATTTAGGTATATTTCCCATGTGTGTGCACACTGGCAATAATTACCTGGCCCCAACTCGGTAGAGTATTAAATTTCACCTTTTAAAGTGAGGTGTTAGTTTTGTTGGAAAAATTGTTATGTAAATGGGTGGAACAATATTCCATTAAGTCATCAGTTAAGGTTGAGGGAAGAGGTCATTTGACAACTAAGTCTTGCCAAGGGTAGCTTATCTAGGAAACCTATTTGTTGGAAACGTAATCCTCTTGGGTTACGAACTTCAAGTAATGTGAAGAGTCAAGATAATGTAATTGACATTGGGGGTCCAAGAAACATGGACGAGAATCCAAAGGTCATCTAGATGTGTATCATATCCATTAATAAAATGCAATTCATACTTATACTAAAATGTGTGTCTGGAAATGGTATCAGAGCCACTCAGTTCTTAGTCCTATAGCTGAACGTTTCCCTTCCTCTTGGATGAAATGCATCCTACCTCTTCCTTCCAACCTGCATGCCCATCTACGAAAAACATCTCTGTCCTCTATCAATTTGTCCACTATCTGCCTAGGCATTTCCTATCCCTTGCATGCAGAAAACGTCCCTCTAGAATTCTGCCTACCTATTCATAGTCCCAATCCGACATTACATTCCAGTCTAAAAATAGTTATCTGTGATATCATATCATACCTCTACATGCATAGTCCCTCTACAACCCGTCAATTACCCATCGTGAAACCCTAAAGGAACCCTAATTCAACATGATTATTCTACATGAATCCTCACCTCAAGACCATTCGTTGTCCAACGCATGGAAAACAAACAATACCCTCACGTTACTAATACAATGTCATTCGACCATTCGTCTACTCAAACCCTAGCTCGTGTTGCCCATTCCCTGGTATCTGAGCCGACACTCATCGCTCAAAAATAGCACCATACCTATTCACTGTCCAACGATGGTATAGGGTTTTAGAGATTGGATCCACACCCAACAATTGATGAAGAAATTAATGTTTCCTTAGTAATATCAGGGCTAAATCAATTCCACGCTACGCTTGCTTTCAGCTTTGGCTTTACACGGAGTCTCATTGGCTCTTTGCTTGTTGTTGCTCAACATCCTCTAAAATCTCTATTGCATATTGCCTTGTCAATGCCCAGAGTAACCCGACACCATTACTATTCTTCTCGCGCTTTGAATCAAACTCGCGAGACCATTTCAGGTGGTTACATCAACAACCATTAGACTTACGAGGAACAACCGCACCATGATTCCTGACATGATTGGATTTGAGAATGTCGGTTTTCTCTCCATTTCAAAAAAGGAGACAAGAGCAGTGGGTGAAATCAAATCGGTGCATGCGTTGAGACGAAATTCCTTAAACCGATTCAAAGACGGGGACAAAAAATATTTCAATTTCAGGTGATTAAAATTGTTCATGTTTTCCAGGTGTTTCAACATTGTCGTGTGCTTCTTTTCTTGAACTTAAGTTGCAGTTTCTCCATTCATACACTCTAACATACCGGGAATATTAAAGGATATAAACAATTCGAGGGAGTAGAATTTTGATTCTCCATACTCCATGTCATCGCCTTAAGATGAGGAAGAGAGACCAGATAATTATCCCCGTGGTTGTTTTCTTCTAGGCAAGGCCATATCGGAGGTATCGGTGATATTTGGGCAGGTGAGGATGAAGGCATTGTTGGGATTTCGAGGCCATTCAGGTTGATCTTTAGCCATATCCTCCCTCCACTCTCTCTGAAGCTTATGTAAGAACAATACAAGTATGCTTTACAACTCAGAATGAAACTCGAGGAAACAACTTGTGGATTTCATATTCAGTGGTGTCTACATGAACACACCTCTAGATCAACATTTGAAGACATACTACAATAGGGTTTAATTCTTCCTATGAGGAAAGATCGAGGAGGTCCTAAAAGTTCCTACAAGTTCTTAGTGAGAGTACTAGATTGGGGCATGGTCCATAGCTCCAGATTGTGTTTAGAATTGAATGTAATTTGGTTTGTTTCCATCACACAACATCCTCTCTTGTGCTCTTTAGATCTCTACAATTCATTTCGGTTGGTGCTCACTCGCTTTACCATTGGAATTTAATTTTATATTTCTATATTTGTGGAGCTCATAGAGGACAAGGGCACCCAAGGGAACTAGACCAACGCGCCTACTAAGCAGATTCAAAGTGCATCAACCATACAACACCAGAATCAAGGTAACTTGCAAACAATATCTTTGTAAGTTTACTTGTGTTTTTCTCTGTAAATGGGTGCACTTTCAATAGAAGCCGATACCCTTCATTTATTGAGTCTACACAATTGAGTTTGCATTTTTGAGTTTTATTGCAATATAAAGTTAGGGTGGAGTTGCAAGAAACCCTTGAGGTATAAGTCAATCTTTAGATGACTCGAATTGAGCAATTATTAGAGTTACTGAACACTCTAATCCTCTCTTTTGTGGACAATATAGTCACCACTGACAAAACCACTCTTCAGTCTATTGTGACCTTCTTGCAAGTTACACAAGCCAAAGCAACACTGCTGCAAACTCAAACTCGTCTTCTTCATGATGCACTTGAGAGACAAAATCTTTGACAACATTTTGAACTAGTCCCTGTTCAGAACCCTCTTTTTGAAGACGAAGAAGATGATGATTTTGATTCAGACCAATAGCTAGTGCAAGAATGACTCAATGAGCTAGCTTCATATATGAATGCAAATAAAAATCAACTTCCTTTTTCCAAGCAAATAATCAAACCTTGGGAAGAAATCATGCAGAATAAGCATAGAACAGGTCTTGGATATGNGGATGTTACCTTTAATAATTCAGATTACACCAAACCAATTTGATTCTAGAGTTTCAGATTGCTTCAACAAAGTTTACATTCACCTGTTCGAGTTTAAGAGCAGATTTTGATATGCCAACATTGTCAATGAGTTGGCCACATTGAAGATCAGTGTTTCGATCTTCATCCTTGCGAGCATTGTGGACAACACAAACATCCTTCAGATAAATGTTTCAAACACAAGACAACTACAAGAGTAAAGAACCACTATGAGTGGATTCCTTCTTGGCGATGGTCATCAATAGCTAAGAAGATATGTCAGTTGTACCGACGAATTCACTGTCAATTATTGACACATCTTGCAATGGATAGATTTTGGTCTTCTCACCTTGTCCCTGACAAGGGGGAACAACATCAATGATTGACAGTCAGGCTTCAAATTTCGAAGTCTTATCAATCGAGCAATAACAAGCAAGCGTGACAAGAGAGCCTAATTGGTTTGTGATTCTCCTTAAATCACCACTTAGAAGAAGACTTACAACTTCTGCTAGACACAGTTTGTGGTTTCTCTTAAACCTCCACTTGGTAGAAGACATTTGACTTCTACTACATAATACTTTATGGTCATCTTTAAACCATCATTTGAGAGCACTTCCAATTAGCAGAAGACCTCAACTGCCAGCTTCTAGCTAACTTAGGAAATGTTCTGAGAACTATTGAGCCTACAGTAGGGTTCCAAAGTTTGTGGTCATCCTTAACCACCATATTGGTTTGTGGTCTTCCATAAACCACCATAATCATTCAGTTTGTGGTCATACCAAAACCACCAGATTTAGAGAGCACATTTAGCGATCAACAATTGCACACTTCCATATTTCAATTGCCCACTTTCAGATATCATCTCTCACCTTGGACTCATATACACCCCTTCAGATTAAGGAGGGAATGTTGGAAACATAATCCTCTTGGGTTACGAACTTCATGTAATGTGAAGAGTCAAGATAATGTAACTAACAATTAGAGTCCAAGAGACCTTGGACAAGAATCAAAGGTCATCTAGATTTGTATATATGTGTATCATATCCATTAATAAAATGAAATTCACGCTTATTCTAAAACATGTGTCTAACCATTTTTATATGCCTATGGTCCAGCAATAAAAACAATTCACTTCAATGGGGTAGTAGTGCAAAGGATGCTCTAACAATGCATCTTTTAAGGTGAAGCTCTAGCTCAATTGGCAATATTGCTTCGTAAAGGTATGGAACAATATTCCATCAAGTCACATCTCACATGTCATTAGATCAATTTTGAATATCATGTTTTATATTTTAGTTGGTATTTGGTATAGAGATTATGGGAATGCATGTTATGTCTCTTTAAAAAAACAATAAATTGTGTTCTTAATTAGGACAAAAATATTATTGTATAAAAAGAAACGAGATGTTTTTAAATTTTTTGGAAAAAATTAATTAATTTTATTTATACAAAATTTATATTATTTTATTTATTATTGAATGGGTATATGATGAAGAGTTTTACCATGGTCTAAAGACCTGAAATAAATGGAATTTGTCTAAGAATTTTTTTAAATGTTATTTGTATAATTAAATATAGTGAAAACCAAAGTCTTATATTCTTATAAGTTATTATATTTTTAAGAGTAATTAACCTATAATACTGAGTAAAATTATATTTTATATTGCTAAAGTAGGATATATTGCAAATAAATTTTATTAATTCAACCACATAATTTTTACAAATTTATTTATCTCTATTTTTTGAAGGTTTCAACCTAAAACCAAACAATTACAGAAAAGAAGATTGGAGTTGGCTAATCAGAAAAGTTGAAGCTCAAATAGCCATCTGGGTCAACATACTCCTTTCTAGAAGTGGAAGATTAGTGCTAATGTCCTAGAAAGGATTCACGTATACTGGAACTCTATAGCCGCAATCCCCAAAGGAATTCTAGATGATATTCGTTGAATAAGCTTTTGTTTTCTATGGGCAGGACATAACACTCTTGAAGGTATTCACCTGCCCAGTTGGAATTCAATTGCGTTGCCAAAAGATTTGGGAGGATGGGTTTTAAAGAATATTTGTCTTTTTTTCCCAAGCCCTAGCAGGAAGAAACCTCTGGAGACTAACCTTAGGCAACTCTCTATGGGTAAGAGTCATGAAATCCAAATACTTTCCCACCTTATCCATTTCAGAATGGTTTCAATATCTTTTAAAATCTTCCAAAGGTTCAATTGTTTGGAAAGCATTGGTTGAAGCCTTCCCCCTCATTGGTAACTGGACAATATGGCGTATTGGAAAT
>JASDQU010108841.1:0-11479 GCA_032191745.1 Picea mariana
TGTTAATTATAATGTAATTTATGGCAGTGAATGTAGGTTCTAATATAATTTTTAATTCCAAATTCATTATGGGAGATTTTACTTCAATGTAATCTATAATGTAACATTATAGCATTAAATGTAGATTATAATGTAATCTTGGTTCAGAAGCCCTTGTGGTAGTTGTCCTATTAAATTAGAATGCATGTTGTTATTCCATCGAGATCACCTAGCTTAGGATGTAATCTAACCCTTGGTTTCCTTAAATAAATGGTTATACACACTCATTCCACTGTAACATTGATAGCAGGCAGCTCCTTTAGCGCCCTTCAGTAATCGTCATTTAAATTAATTTATATCATGATAGAGATGCCATTCTTAACGGATTCTTAATTTTTGTGAACGTTATGTCCAAGGCGAAGTCGCCTATACTCATGATGCAATTATGGATAGAGACACCCTAATTTCAGAGCTAACGTAAACCATCGTCATTTGTAACCTGATAGTTGTCACTACATTTATGGCACACTTGATATTAACACCTTAGATCTTATTATTCTACAGTTTGCCACCTTTAGTTAGGAGGTATTGGGTCAAATCTAATTGATGGATGCCTATATGTATGATGTTATTTTAATGCAATGCTATTGAGCTGTATGACCATTGTTGACCTCGCATTGCGAGTTCCTCATGTTAATTGAATGACTTATCTTGCAAGGCCCTTCTCATTTTGTGGTTGTTCTTTAGTTAGTGTCGTACTTGAGTGTTCGTTGTCAGAATCCGTGTCACGCGCCTTACGTAAGGGGCGCGATCGTACCTCTTATTTATGCCGTAATTGATTTGTTTTACTGTTGGTTGCTCGGTCTGTTGTGTGGGGTGGGATGTAGATACCTCCACTCTCCTCAGAACAGTCGCCAGCCCTGAGACCTTAAATGGTTAAGGACGATGGGAAACCGGGCTTGAGTGTTGATTATGTGTCTTGGAGGTCCTAACCTTGTAGGGTAGGACGGGCGGGAGGTCAGTCGTTTTTAGTGGTCATTTTTACTGTTGTTTTGGTTGTGTTGGTGATGGTTCTCGTTGAGGCGTTCAACGTTCGTGTGCTGAACCTCGTGTTGAGTCTTGCTGTTAGTCGAGTGGCACCGTACAGTTCATTACGTTGTCACTTCTACACGCGTGCACACACAAAAAAAAAAATTTGCACCTGTTACTAGAATGATCGTCGTAACGAGGCGGTTCGTTACACAAGCGAACAAACAGAGGGTTAGCATCAGACCCAGGTATTTAAAATTGTGTATTTTTTTATTTTTCTATAAAATTTATTAATTCTGGATAAATCTATATGCGAATGTGCTGCGAATGTGCTCAATTAAAGAAATTTTTCAATTTTACTAATATGCTCAATATAAAGGAATTATTGAACTTTACTGTAATGTTGTAGAATTAATTGATGTTAAATAATTAAATTGGCCACTACACATGGTATCAGAGCATCTTAGTTGGAAATCTAGGCCTAAGGGCCAAAACTTCAAGCTCTAACTCCAGCTACGCTTAACCTGCAAATAAAAATCAGAAATTTTAAAACAAATATAAAAAAATAAATGCAATACGAATTGAAAATGTAAAAACAAATTTACCAATGTAAAACAAGCAACTAGGGCTGTTACACGGCTGATGCGGTTTCTGGCAACTAGAAACATTTTGGAAACCAAAAGCAATTTCTACCTACCGAAACAGTTGCTGAGACTCACTAAAGTATTCAATTCAGCAACAATTTTCGTTTACTTAGCTAGGATTCAGACTCCTGTTTTGGGGAAGTGCTTCGAGAAACACACCCTGAAGAACTCGAACTTTTGCATGTTATTTACTTCAGAAATTTCATTTTCCAGCTTTGCTTGGTGGCCTCGGACCCTTAAATTTGATCACGAACTAAGCAAAACATGAAATTTTGCATTCTACTATATGTTTTGTGACTTTTTCCATACCCAAAAATCATGTATTACTTTGTTCTGTTTTTCCTATTGAAACGTTGTAAACTGAGAGGGAAACAAATTTCCTTGTAATCAACTATTCAAGGTAAATTGAAACTAGAAACTAATCTAAAAAACAAATAAATAATACCTACTTAAGGTAATTTGTGGAAATGGACTAAATAGATAAATTTCTATTAGAAGTGTAACCATGTAAGGAATTTATTGATCAATTCGACCTCATGCATGTATTTGATTGAGAAGGGATGCATGGCTATGGATATCAAGGGAAGTAGGTCTATGGATGACTATGACACAAAATCAAAAGGAAGCCTATACTTGCAATCTATAAATAATGCCCTTGAGAGGAAAAGGACATTTAAGGCCTTAACTAGAATATAATTTGACCAATACCAAGAAAAGGAGTAATATGGACTACGATAAGAAGTGGACATACGATAAGAAGTGGACACACTAATTTGCCAATTTCTCTCAATTATGTTTCCTTTTTCAATGTCTCCTCCATCTAATATTCAGTAGTATTAACATATTTTTGGGCATTTGAACACAACATCAAATGAAAAAAAATAATTGAACCGTTGCTTTGATACCAAATTTCCCAATTCCTTTAACTAATTGGAAGTAACAACAACAAACTCAATACTATCATACTCACTATTATTGATGTCAGAGTATTCAAAATTTTCATATTTTGCTAAAGGAAAATGACTAATATATTGGCAATCTTCAACTTGAGGACAACACTATTTTTCTTCTTTCTCAATATTGCTTGGAAAATTGAAATTCCAAAACTAAAAATTTGTACCTCTTTCATGATGATTTTTATATACCAAGTCAATAAGATGAATAGGAATATTTGCATTTTGATATGAACGCATAACAGAAAAAGCATCCTCCTTGTGAATTAAGAGATGGTTTTCTCATTCCTCATGTCAAAAACATGGCTCAATTAATTCTAAAAAGCGATTATGATCGACAGCACCATCATCCATATGAAGAGTAAACCCAACAAATTATTCATTAATTCCATAACCTATGTGTTCAATATCAACATCTATTTGATCTCCATTATCTTATTCCCAATCATATAAAACATTACAAGAAGAAAATGGTTCATGGATGACAATTTTTTTGTCACATTCTTCTTTCAAATGATAAACTTGGGATATTTTTTCAACTGTATCATTATCATCATAGTTTATACATATATTTTCGTCTCTCGAAAAATTTCCAAATGAACATTTCATATAAAATCAATGAAACAAAAATATGGAATGATGTGGTTGGGAAACCAGAAGTGGGGAGACATAGTGCATGGTATGGATTATTGAAGCTAATTCAAAACCTTTTTATGTGTGTTAATGAGGTGTTATTAAGGAGGATCACTAGGTTTTGGGATCTTTATGAGGAGTCTTTTGAGATTTTCAGAAAATTTCTAGAGTTGGCATTATTATACATATATTTTATGATTGGTTTTCCCTTCCATGAACATGTGAGAGATAGTTGGCCCCAACTAGGAGGGGGTAGCACCTTGGAGGAATTTATCAAGTATCATTGTGAGTGAGGGATGAAGAAGTTTGATGGTGCCATCCCTATTGGTGTGATCTAGTCTAAGGATATGTGAGCTATGGTGATCATGGTAGTGAAAATATTGGGATCTTATGGCCCACATGTTGTCTTGGGTGGCCATATGTTATCTTGGATGGTTTCAAAACTTCATATCCTCAATATAATGATCCCCTTCTCCAGGTGGTGTCCTCTTAACACATCATCCTTCCCAAACAATCATTCCAAAGTAGTCCAGATTTGATTAGGTGAACTACCAAATTTAATGTGGAAAATAATATCAAGAGAGATGGAGAGACATAATAAAACACAAGCTTCATCACATCTCTTAAACCACTTCATATGGTCATCATCTAGTATAGGTTCAAACTTGATCCCATTCATGATTCTAAATAGGCATGTACTCCTAAAATAATAGCATATTTGATTTCCACTCATGGTAATTAAATTGTGTAAGAATGGGAAATCGAATTCAATCCATTACTATAGGATTCATGCTACTACATAATATATTTTTGTAGTTGAGGGAAGGAAGCTTTAGAACAATGACCCTACTATGGAACTATGATTCTATAGCAGAAATCTAGTTGCTTTAAGGCCACTAAATAAACTATCGGATAGAACATTTTGTAGCTTAATAGATGAGTGTTTACAACACCATGAAGTGACTATACAATAGATAATCTATTAGTTTAATATAAGGATTACTTCAAAGATATGAAATATACTACAAAATAGAGAGTTCAATAGCATAAAGAAAGAGAGCTTTCACCATCACAAAGAAACTGTGTAATACTGACTTGTTTAGCATAATTCAAGAAGTATACTTTATAAATTTGATAATAAATATTAGACCATGTATCAACCGTGTGCTTTAAATTACTCCAAATACACCTTTGTACTCTTCATTGCGTGAAGAAATTCAACTATTATGGGCCCAACTTGACCAAACTAGATCTTGAAGTGATTATAAAATTCATTAGGATATGTAATCTACTACATTTTGGTGAACAAGAATTAGGTGAGTATCAAAGGATTTATGACAGAATTGTTCACCCCATGACTTAACATGCCACACACTTCTCCATTTGGTTGACTTAAAATTTTGACTTTGATCCTCCATGAATAATTTATCCTTTATCCATATTTTTTTGCTTCTATCTAGTGGTTAATGCTTCCATGTTTCAACTATTTTAGAGTAGCCACAAATAAATGAAGAGGCCTATGGAAACTCATTATCCATCCATCTCTAGAATGCTGCTTACTTATTTAAATAATTGGATGCATAGGTATTGTACAACCCAAGTATATAGACATCTAAGTGAAGTGAAAAGATCCTAATTAGAAAAGAAACTTATGGTTGTATCGTCATGACTATTATTTTCTTTCAATGTGAATTTCCATTTTAATATTTTAATATTTTAATGGTATTTTTTATTTCTCTGTATAAAAATGAAATGGGTTGAAATATCTTGCAAGATTGCTTCAATTTATATGGATAATTAGCTCATATTTTTTTCATTAGCAGTGCACACATTTTAATCAATCAAGAAATTATTTCCTTTCTTGAAACCTCTTTCTCCTTCCCATAGCTAGGTTTCATCGAAGTTGAAATTATTGCATTTCATTTTCCACTTTCATGGTTTACAGAGTCGATTCGAAATTCTATAAGTTTCATGACCACTTGTTTCAGTAAAAACAACTTAAAATCAAGCGCTAATTAAAATTTATATAGAAACTTTAATTTCTAGGTCTCTTCAAACCCATCTTAGCTTAGGTGTAGATATTTGGAATAGGATTTCCAAAATAAATTTTGAAAGTTGCTAAACAAACATAGATATTTGAGTTAGGGAGTGAAATCCAACTTCTATATCACTGACTTTGGGAAACCCTTCTAAAACAAGGGTCAAGTAAGAGGTCGCATTGGGGCCGGAAGAGTCATAAAACCTTCTTTTTGTAGTGGTTGCATGTATTATAGGGATCACTTGGGAGAAACCCATATCTATGAGGAATCACTTAAAGTGGTTTTGGGATTATTTACCATGCCCTTGCATGTAAAATAGACTGTCGACTATCGCCCCCCCACTTCCGTATAGTAGGTGGTCCAATAGAGGCCATAATATTTTAGACTTCCTACCCAAATTTATAGCATAGGCAAGGTGTTGTTGTACCTAGGATTGACACTGGCTAGACTCACTCGAACTCCTTGGAGGGTTCCCACTTCTCGGAGAGGTATCTTGCACCAGGGAATTATTTCTTTAAGTAGGTTGTCAACGTAACTTTCCCACCCGCCAAAACTCATCCCCTTCATGCATCGATCCTGTGATGTTGGATTCCATCACCAATTAGTGCTTCTTTGTGAGAAGGTTCGTTGCATGCTTGACTCCTAGATTAATTAGCATGTGTTGTTGCTTCTCCTTAGTAGGCCCTGGGAATTAGTCTGTGTCTAATGGCATCACAGAGTCTATATCTTAGGATTATGTATTTTGGTTTTATTAACATATAATAATAAATATTATGTTTCTAGGAATATATATTACTTCTCTTTATATTTTATGATATATCACCTTGTTTACACTTCTTTTTCTAGAAGATTTCATTTTTTATGATCATTTTACTTCATTTTATTTATACAAACACTACAACAAATCCATGTGAATAGCTCTATTTTTAGCTCCCTTTTTTTCTTCCACTGGTTGTTTTAATGTATTTTTATCCACTTTTATTCTAAAGTCGACGCTATTTATGGGGGCGGCACTATTTATGGATCTATTTTCACCGAGAAACATAAGTGGGTGTTAAACCAAGAACTATTAGCGCCCTAGTTAGCGCCTAATTTAGCTCCCTATTTAGCTCCTAGTTTAGCTGCCGGTTTATCTTCCAGTTTAGCTTTTAGTTTAGCTTCCAGTTTAACTCCCAGTTTAGCTCCCAGTTTATCTTCCAGTTTAGCTTCCATTTTAGTGTCTAGTTTGGCTTCCAATTTAACTCCCAATGTGCCTAAATAGTAATTTTGTTGAGTTTTGGGGGTTTAAGAGGATAGGGTCTTTGGGGATTAGGTTATTTAGGGATTTTAGGTCTAGGGGTTAAGGGTTAAGGGATTAGGGGTTACCTTTTAAGGTATTAAGGGTTAAGGTATCATGGGTTACAGTTTAAGGGATTACGGTTCAATGGATAATGGATTTGGGGCTTAGGGGTTAGGTATTTTAATGGTTAATTAATTATGGATTATATATGGTCAAGGGATTAATGAAATCCATTGACCCTACACATAATAATTGAGATCGTCCATGTCTCATCGTCATCATTTGTCATTTCCATATGTAGAATCTTTTTCGAAACTAATCTCTTGAAATTCCATGGAACTTCCAATAACCCCATCACAAATAATGTCTTCCAATGACCCCTCACAATGAGAAATGAATGGCGACAACGTTGAAATTTCTTCATTTTTTCCCTATATGCATAAAAAATTGACATTGTTAGAATAGAAACATGTGTTGATCGTATGGTAGGGTTTCAAAACTCAAGGATGTATGATGTCCCCACATAAACTTTGAGATCGTCCATGCTTTCATCAACATTCATAATGAATGTCTCAATTTCATAATTTGTCATTGCCATTTGTAAAAGATTTGTTGGAACTCTCTTGAAATGTCATGGAACTTCCAATTCACCCACCACAAATGTCATGCACTGACCCTTCATAGTGAGCAATGAATGGGGCCAACATTGAAATTTCTTCAATATGTGCATGTATGCATCGAAATTTGACATGGTTAGACTAGACACATGTCTTGATAGTATAGAAGGTTTTCAAGACTCAAGTATGTATGATGTCCCCACATAATCATTGATATCATCCACATTTGCATCAACATTCATCATGCATGTCTCATTGTCATCATTTGTCATTCCATTCTATAGAATCATTGTYAGAACTATCTTGAAATTTGACATGGAACTTCCAATACACCCATCAAAAATTTCATCCAYAGAACCYGCAYAATGAACAATGAATGGGGCCAATGTTGAAATTTGTTCAATTTGATCCTGTATGGATTGAAATTTGACATGGTTAGACTAGATAGTTTCCTTGATGGTATGGGAGTGTTTCAATGCTTAAGGATGTTTGATGTTACCAYATAATATTTGAGATCRTCGATGTTTGCATCAATGTTMAATATAATGGATGTCTCATTGTCAACATTCGTTATTTCCATATATAKAATATTTGTTGGAACTATMTTGAAATGTCATGGCACTTCTAGTACACCCATCACCAATGTCATCMTGCATCAACCTCACACAATGACTAGTGAATGGGGCCAACGTTGAAATGTATTCAAATTGTGCATGTATGCATAGAAATTTGACATGGTTAGACTAGACACATGCCTTGACAATATGGGAGGGTTTCAAGACTCAATGATGGTTGATGTCCCCACATAATATTTTATATCATCCATGTTTTCATCTATGTTCATAATGGATGTCTCATTGTCATCATTCGTTATTTCCATATGTAGAATCTTTGTTGGAACTCTCTTGAAATATAATGGAACTTCCAATTGAACCACCACAAATGTCATGCACCGACCCCACATAGCGAGAAGTGAATGGGGACAATGTTGAAATTTCTTCAATATGCTCCTGTAGGCGAAAAAATTTGACATGGTTAGAATAGACACATGCCTTGATAGTATAGGAGGGTTTCAACACTCAAGGATGTATGATCTCCCTAGATAATCTTTTATATTGTCTATGTTTTCATCAACATTCATAATGGACATCTCATTGTCACCATTCATTGTTTCCATTTGTAGAATCCTTTTTGGAGATCTCATGAAATGTCATGGAACTTCCTATTCACCCACAACAAATGTCATGCACTAACCCCACATAGTTTGCAGTCAATGGGGCCAAAGGTTAAATTTCTTCAATATGTTCCTGTATGCGTCGAAATTTGGCATGGTTAGACTAGACAGATACCTTAATGGTATGGGAGGGTTTCAAGACTGAAGGATGTATATTGATGTACCCACATAACATTTGAGATCATCCACATTTGCATCAACGTTCATCATTCATGTTTGATTGTCATCATTCATCATTCCCTTGTATAGAATCATTGTCGTAATTATCTTGAAATTTGACATGCCACTCCCAATACACCCATAACAAATTTCTTCCACCGAACCCGTACAGTGAGCAGTGAGTGCGGACAAGGTTAAAAAAATTTCAATATGTTCCCATATGCATCAAAATTCGACATGACTAGATTTGAAACATGACTTGACAATATGGGAGGGTTTCAAGACTCAAGGATGTCTAATCCTCCCACATAATATTTGAGATCATCCATGTTTGCATCAACGTTCATAATGGACATCTCATTTTCATCATTTGTTGTTTCCATCTGTAGAATATTTGTTGGAACTCTCTTCAAATGTCATGGAACTTCCAATTCACCCACCACAAATGTCAAGAACCAACCCCACATAGTGGGTAGTGAATGGGGCCAATGTTGAAATTTCTTCAATATGTGCATGTATGCGTCGAAATTTGACATGGTTAGACTAGACATATGCCTTAATGGTATGGGAGGGTTTTAAGACTCAAGTATTTATATGGATGTCCCCACATAATATTTGAGATCATCCACATTTGCATCAACGTTCATCTTACAAGTCGTATTGTCATAATTCATCATTTCCTCATATAGAATCGTTGTCGGAACTATCTTATAATTTGACATGGAACTTCCAATACACCCATCACAAATTTTTTTCACTGAACTCGCATAATGAGAAGTGAGTGGGGCCAATGTTGAAATTTTTTCAATCTATGTTCGTATGTGTCAAAATTCGACATAGTTAGATATGACACATGCCTTGAAAATATTGGAAGATTTCAAGACTTAAGGATGTTTTATGTCCCTGCATAATATTTGATATTGTCCATGTTTGCATCAACGTTCAATATAATGGATGTATCATTATCATCATTTTTCATTTACATATATAGAATCTTTGTCGAAACTCTCTTGAAATCTCATGGAACTACTAATGCACCTATCACAAATGGCATATTGCATCGACCTCGCACAATGGGAAGTGAATGGGGAAAACATTGAAATTTCTTCAAACTATGCCTGTATGCATCAAAATTCGACATGGTGGGACTAAACACCTACCTTGATGATATGGGAGGGTTTTCAAGATTTAAGGATGTTTTCAAAATTCCACATTTGCATCAACGTTCATCATAAATGTGTCAATTTCAATGATTGTCGTTCACTTCTATAGAATCATTTTCAGAACTATCTTAAAATTTGACATGGAACATCCAATACACCCATCAAAAATGTCATGCACGGACCCCAAATAGTGAGAAGTGAATGGGGCAAACGTTAAAATTTCTTCAATCTGTGCTTGTATGTGTTAAAATTTGACATGGTTAGATTAGACACATGCCTTGATGATATGGGAGGGTTTCAATACTTAAGGATGCATATTGATGTCCCCACATAATATTTGGGATCATCCACATTTTCATAAATATTCATCATGCATGTCTCATTGTCATCATTCATGATTCCCTTCTATAGAATTGTTGTCGGAACTATCTTGAAATTTGACATGGAACTTCCAACACACCCATCCCAAATGTGATGCACCGACCCCACATAGTGAGGAGTGAATGGGGACAACGTTGAAATTTCTTCAATATGTGCTTGTTTGTGTCAAAATTTGACATGGTTATATTAGAAACATGCCTTGACAGTATGGGAGGGTTTCAATACTCAAGTATGTCTGATTTTTCCACATAATTTTTGAGATCGTCCATGTTTTCATGAACGTTCATTGTCATCATTCATAATTCCCTTCTATAGAATATTTGTCCTTACTCTCTTTAAATGTATTGGAACTTCCAACATTCCCATCACCAATTTCATCCACTGACCTTGCACAGTGAGCAATGAATGGGGCCAATGTTTAATTTTCTTTAAAATGTGACTGCATGTGTTGTAATTTTACATGTTTACATTGGGTGGATGATTTGATGGTATGGAAGGTTTTTAATACTTAGGTACAATAATATATTCATAATTTCCATAAAAATGGTTTTCATTTCCATCATCATCACCATCATATTCATCATGAGCCATTTTATCCATCCATGCCAACAAAGATCAAACCTGACATACCCATCTTTACAATGACACCTAGTGATGAATAAACCATGATTCTAATAAGCTAAGACAACCCAAAATAATTTTATGGGGTCCAACATGCAAGTGGTTTAATTGTTAATGGGTTAGGGATTATATTGGGTGAAGGTATTAATGACATCAATAAACCCTACATGGTTACCATTGAATGAGGCCAACATTGAAATTTCTCCAAGATGTGCATGTATACGTTGAAATTTGACGTGGTTATACTAAGAAGATGTTGATTGATGGTATGGGAGGGTTTCAATAATAAAGGATGTCTGATGTGCCCACATAATCTTCAATATTTTCCATGCTTCAATGGGTTAGGGGTTATATGGTATAGAGGTTAAGGTCTTAGGTTTACGATTAGTGAAATATTTCAATTTGTTTTAAAATATTAATTAATGAATAAACTTTGTATACATTAATTATCCTAAATTTATGGATTTACATTTATTTACATATATGATATATTTAATTATATTTTTTAACAATTTCCAATAAATAAACACTAACCATGCTAACTCTTATAAAAGTAATCCCTTTTTTTTTGCCAACAATTCATAGAAAATATTGAACACTTTAAGGATATTGCCAAAAGTAATTTGTATCTTTGGAAACAATACTAAAGCATTTCATGTACGTTTGGGTCATAAGAATCAATGTCATTTTAAAAATTGGTTTACAAATAATTTTGAAAATTTAGAAGTCTTGGTCATTAACATAATTG
>JASDQU010108841.1:11499-23584 GCA_032191745.1 Picea mariana
AACTATCTTGAAATTTGACATGGAACTTCCAACACACCCATCCCAAATGTGATGCACCGACCCCACATAGTGAGGAGTGAATGGGGACAACATTGAAATTTCTTCAATATGTGCTTGTTTGTGTCAGAATTTGACATGGTTAGATTAGAAACATGCCTTGACAGTATGGGAGGGTTTCAATACTCAAGTATGTCTAATTTTCCCACATAATTTTTGAGATCGTCCATGTTTTCATGAACGTTCATTGTCATCATTCATAATTCCCTTATATAGAATATTTGTCCTTACTCTCTTTAAATGTATTGGAACTTCCAACATTCCCATCACCAATTTCATCCACTGACCTTGCACAGTGAGCAATGAATGGGGCCAATGTTTAATTTTCTTCAAAATGTGACTGCATGTGTTGTAATTTTACATGTTTACATTGGGTGGATGATTTGATGGTATGGGAGGTTTTTAATACTTAGGTAGAATAATATATTCATAATTTCCATAACAATGGTTTTCATTTCCATCATCATCACCATCATATTCATCATGAGCCATTTTATCCATCCATGCCAACAAAGATCAAACCTGACATACCCATCTTTACAATGAAACCTAGTGATGAATAAACCATGATTCTAATGAGCTAAGACAACCCAAAATAATTTTATGGGGTCCAACATGCAAGTGGTTTAATTGTTAATGGGTTAGGGATTATATTGGGTGAAGGTATTAATGACATCAATAAACCCTACATGGTTACCATTGAATGAGGCCAACATTGAAATTTCTCCAAGATGTGGATGTATATGTTGAAATTTGATGTGGTTATACTAAGCAGATGTTGATTGATGGTATGGGAGGGATTCAATAATAAAGGATGTCCGATGTCCCCACATAATCTTCAATATTTTCCATGCTTCAATGGGTTAGGGGTTATATGGTATAGAGGTTAAGGTCTTAGGTTTAGGATTAGTGAAATATTTCAATTTGTTTTAAGATATTAATTAATGAATAAACTTTGTATACACTAATTATTCTAAATTTATGGATTTACATTGATTTACATATATGATATATTTAATTATATTTTTTAACAATTTCCAATAAATGAACACTAACCATGCTAACTCTTATATAAGTAATCCCTTTTTTTTTGCCAACAATTCATAGAAAATATTGAACACTTTAAGGATATTGCCAAAAGTAATTTGTATCTTTGGAAACAATACTAAAGCATTTCATGTACGTTTGGGTCATAAGAATCAATGTCATTTTAAAAATTGGATTACAAATAATTTTGAAAATTTAGAAGTCTTGGTCATTAACATAATTGTCCGCAACAATGACATCTAGTTTATCATTGCGAATGTTCATATGTTCTTTCAAGTATTTAATATTATCATAATCCTCTTCTTGATCTCCATCATCTTCATCATCATTGAAATTTTACTGTAGACTATCTATATTGTTACCAGATGTATAATTTGGATCATCATTTTCTATACCATCCATATTGTTCTCTTCCATAAAATCATCTAACTTTGGATTGTTGTCTTCTTGTGCCTAAACATAACCATATTCAACATCATCATGGATGTTAATTTCTTCGATGTTCTCTAATCCATCTCTCTCATTTTGTTGGACATCATTTTTTTTTTCCATATCAATTAATGCATCGTCAAATACATGCCGTAATCTTGGATCATAATGTATGAAAAATATCCATTTCAAGTCCAAAATATATTCATAGAAAAATACTTGCACATGAATGACATACGTATATTAGAAATATCTTGTAACACTTTAATTTATTAATAAACACATATATTATCACAAAAAACTACGAATCAATTGATTAATGATCACTATTGCTTCTTATTTGAGTTAAAGAAATACCTACTCACAATGAATTGGTAGAACATAAGGCTCCTTATCCTCCAGTAGGAAACTAGAGGAATCTATAGAAAACAATCCGCTATGGGTATCATGTCTTTGTTTCCTCTCAATTTCTTCATACCATATACACTTAAAAATACAACATTTAAAAGAGAAGTAATCCAACTCAATAATTTCTTGTATTTTTTCAACATATTGTAGATTCCCTTCAATAATATTCCTATCTTTTGAGCTTACTCGAATGGATTTCTTGAAATCAACCATGATGCCACAATCAAAGGATAGTCTCTTTACATCTACAATTTCTACACGATAATGTCATCCATATGCCCACATTGTAGGATATTTCCTTGCCTCTGAAAGACCATTTATTTTGGTGAAAACAAATATAATGACGAATATTAAAATAGTTAATAGTGTCAAAACTGTAAGGAAACAACATTTTGTAAAATTCCAACTATATCTTTCTTTCACATCCTCTACACATGTTGATTTCATCTTCTGTTATGTTTGAATCTATACATGCATATTCTATTTGATTTTGAGTTTGTTTAGTAACCCATTCTAGAGTGCAATATTTTCCCCATTCCCCAAGAAGATCACTAGGAAGTGGAGTGTTCCTTGGGTTGGATCTCTTAAACTGTCTCCTTGCTTCTAACACTTATTCTCTCTTTTTATCATACAAATCAATCCATTTTTTCATAAATCCCATGTGGTCCATAATGAACTTGTTGAGTATTGCACTTTCGTCTACACCTATTACATGCCAACATGTTTATTTCAAACTCCAAATTTTATTCAATTAATTTGACACGTAAATTACCAAGAAAATTAATGATTGCAAGGAAAAGAACCACGTTAATGATCCTGGATTTACTTACTAATTTCTACTTGAACACCATTAGATTGTGGTTTTTCTCCATCAATAATTCTTATGCTCGATCTTCATCCCAGAAGCATGGCCCATCATCAAAATGGCCTGAGATAATCAATCTCCTTTAAAAAAATGATAGTGTAGGGGCCCCACTAGCTGAAACTTGGTGCTCCGAATCCAATTCAACTGGCGGTTTGTTCATTTGAGTCATGTTTTGAGTTTTATCACAAGTTTCAACTTGCCTCCTCAATCCATTCAGGGATATGTGGCCAATTTGGTCTGGGGGCATAAAATCCAAAATGAGTAGCATAACAGACTTCCATAATCTCTCACAAGTATGTTTAGCAACCTTAAACCACTCTACTTATTTAGCCACTCGCCTCCTCAATCCATTCAAGGACATGTTTCCAATTTGGTCTGGTGGCATAAAATAAAAACCGAGTTGCATAACAAAGTTCTATAAGATCCCACAAGTTTATTTTTCCAAGTCCCATGCAAATACACTATCCAAAAAGACCTAACACAATGTTCTTGAAAATCCACAACATCTTCAGAAATTGTACTATGCCTCATTGACCCAAACCCTAGTGCCAAATATACTCCAACAAATGGTTTTCGGTCGATAGAATGATAGTGTGGATGCCCCACTAGCTAAAATCGAGCGCTATTAATCCAATGCAACTGGTGGTTCATGCATCTAAGTCCTGGTTTGAGTTTTATCACATTAGGGACATATGGTCAATTTGGTCTGGGGGCATAAAATCCAAACTGAGTAGCACAAAGGACTTTTTTAAGCTCTCGCAATTCTATTTGGCCAAGGCCCATGTGACTACACTAGAAAAAAATACCTGACACAGTGTTCTTGAAAATTGACCTCCTTTTCAGAAATTGCACTATGCCTCATTGACCAAAAACCTAGTTTTGGATATAGTCCAAAATTATTTTTTTCGGTGGACAAAATGATAGTGTAGGGGCCCCACTAGCTTAAAAATGGTGCTCTGAATCCAATTCAACTGATGCTTCATGCATCCGAGTCTTGGTTTTAGTTTTATCATGAGTTGCAACTCACCTCCTCAAGACATTTAGGGACATGTGGCCAATTTGGGTCCGGGGAATAAAATTCAAACCATGCATCATAACATACTTCCATAATCTCCCTCAATTCTATTTAGCCACCTTACATAACTCTACTTATTTAGCCACCTAATTTCATGCGTAAAATCATGTTTCATGGCTATGACCATCTATGATACTCTTTATTGAATTTACGATCTTCCTTATGTGTGATGCAACTCAAATTTCTTTGTATGTTGACTATGTACCAACATGCACTCCATGAAACTGAAGGGACCAACAAGATTGTTCCACAATTGTCGACTCACCCTTGAGTCAAGTATGTCTTGTTTCCCCAAATGAAGTGCCCAACTATGGGATAAACATTGAGATAAACATATCATGGCCCATGTACCTACACCTAATCATGCACTTTACTAGCACATATGATAGGTAAATTGAAGATAGGTTTGACCCGCCATAAGAAATAGCGAACAAGTTATTTATATTTACATATTAGACCTAGTTTGGAGAGTGTAAGTTCCTAACATTGTTATTTCCAAAAAGAGATACCAATATTCTTATTGATATTTCTCCATCATCCATCTATGTTATTGTTGTTATCTAAATTGATTTCCTAGGTTTGTTAATGTTACTACCCATTTTTCTAATGGTTTTAGCACCACTACCAGGTGTAACAACATTTCACCCATACAAGATTGTCTCCTAGTTCCTTGATAGATGTCGCAAGATTGAGCATATTCTAAGTATTTCATTAAGGCTCTCCCATAAAAATCTAAGTAATTTATGATCCATGATGCAACATCAAAGGATTCCATATACCATGAGCTTGTATAAATGACCTATTTATCTAATAGTTGGTCACACATAAAACCAATTGTTTCTTCTATGTTGTCAAGTACCCTTGTGGCACAACACCTTTGGTGATAAAAATAATTATTTCATCCAAATAATTTGGTACTATGTCATGTCACCCAAAATGTGCTATGTCACATGTTCTCAAAGTTGATATGCTATGAGATAAACCCAATGCATTATATATTGACTACCAAGGAAATTTGGCAGGAAGTGCAGACTTGGTGCAATATCAACACCATCAACACATACATAGATGACTTGTTCCTCTTTCTAAAGAAAAAGAAAAGTGAAGACAATGATGAATTTCAAAGGGTTCTCATCATGGTACATGACCCACTTCTCCTCCCTACCTTTACTACACAAAATAAACGCAAATGTTGCATTGCTTCAAACTGAGCAAAACTCCAGTTCTCAAAATTGATGAAAAAAACAACTTATGAGGGATTGGACCTGGGAGTGAGGGGTGCTCTAGTTGAAATCATATTCAAGAATCCAACAGAGATGAAAGTTCCTCAATATGAGTCTCGATATTCGTTATATCCTGGACCATGATGGTTCCTCAATTCAAGTTTGGGTTTTTGTGATATGCCCAGTTGCAAGTCGCATTCCAAACCATTTCAGGGACTCTTAGTGAATTCCTCCTCAGGGAATAAAATCCTAATGAAGAATATTTTTTAAGATCCATGAGATGATACAATATTGTTTAGGAATGGAATAGGTGATCACATTATCCACCTCTCCCCAGGGATGACTTCATAAATTATACCCCTTAATCCAAATGTTGCATTGCTTCAAAATTAGCAAACCACTAGTTCTCAAAATCAATGAGTAAAGAAAATTTTTAGGTATTCAACATGGGAGTGAGGGGTTTTCTAGCTAAAATCATATCTCAATAATCCATCGGATTTGACACTTCCTCAATCTGAGTCTCAGTTTTCATTTTATTCCTAGTTGCAAGTCGCATCCCAAACCATTTCAGAGATTCTTGGTTAATTCCTCATCAGAGCATAAAAACCTAACGACGTAGCATTTATTCATTTTGTGAGATGTTGAAAGATTTTTTATGCATGGACTACATGACCACATTTTCTATCCACTTTTGAGGAATGGTTTAATA
Organism: Picea mariana; assembly: GCA_032191745.1. Taxonomy (NCBI): domain Eukaryota; kingdom Viridiplantae; phylum Streptophyta; class Pinopsida; order Pinales; family Pinaceae; genus Picea; species Picea mariana. The sequence goes on from JASDQU010108841.1 coordinate 17,313, forward strand.
AATTTGATCCTTTAATCCAAATGTTTCATTGCTTCAAACTAAGAAAAACACTAGTTCTTGAAATCAATGAGTAAATAAAATTATTAGGCATGGAACCCAGGAGTGAGGGGTTCTCTAGCTGAAATAATATCCCAGTAATCCATTGGAGTTGGCATTTCCTCAATCCGAGACTCGATTTTCATTTGATGCCTAGTTACAAATCGCATCCCAAACCATTTCGGGGACTCTTGGTCAATTCCTCCTCAACCCATAAAATCCTAATGGAGAAAGATTTTTTAGTTGCATGAGATGTTGCATGATTGTTTAGGAATGGAATAGGTGACCACATTTTCCATCTTCTCTCGAGGCATGGTTTCCTAAATTGGACCCCTAAATCCAAATGTTGCATTACTTCTTACTGATAAAAACATTATTTCTCAAAATCGATGAAAATAACAACTTGTGAGGCATTGGAACAAGGAGTGAGGGGTGATATAGCTAAAATACTATGCTAGGAATCTAATGAATATGACGAATCCTCAATTAGAGTCTCAGTTTTCATGATATTCCCATTTGAAAGTTGCATCCAAAACTATTTCGGGGACTCTTGGGCAATTCCTCGCTAGGGCATAAAAGACTAATGGTGCAAATTTTTTTAGTTTCGTGAGATGATGCAAGATTATTTAGGCATGGACTAGGTGACCACATTATCCATCTTCTACCAAGGGATGATTCATAAACTTGAACTCTTAATCCAAAGGTTGCATTGCTTCAAACTTAGTAAAAAACTAGTTTTAGAAATCAATGAGTAAAGCAACTTCTGAGGCATGGCACCTGGGAGTGAGGGGTGATCTAGATGAAACCCTATATCAGTAATCCATTGAAATCAATGGTTCCTCAAAATGAGTCTTGATTTCCATTTTATGCCCAGTTGCAAGTCGCATCCCAAACCATTTCATGGACTCTTGGCCAATTCCTCCTCGGGGCATAAAAACCTATCAGAGAAACATTTTTGAGTTCTGTGAGATGTTGGAAGATTTTTTAGGCATGTACTATGTGACCGCATTTTCTACCCACTCCCCAGACATGGTTTCATAAATTGGATCCCTTAATCCAAATGTTGCATTGCTTCAAACTGAGAAAAACACTAGTTCTCAAAATCAATGATTAAAGAAACTTCTGAGGCATGGAACCTAGGAGTGAGGGGTTCTCTAGCTGAAATAATATCCTAGTAATCTATCAAAGTAGGAAGTTTCTCAATATGAGACTTGATTTTTTTTTTAAGCCCGGTTACAAGTACCATCCCAAACCATTTTGGGGAGTCTTGGCCAATTCCTACTCAGGGAATAAAATCCTAACAGAGAAACATTTTTTAGTTCCATTAGATGTCACATTATTTTTTAGACATTGAATAGGTTACCACATTATCCATCATCTCCTGAGGCATGGTTTCCTAAATTGGACCCCTAAATCCAAACGTTGCATTGATTCTTACTGAGAAAAACACTAGTTCTCGAAATCAATGAAAAAACCAACTTTCTAGGGATTTGAACTAAGAGTGAGGGGTTCTCTAGATAAAATCCTATGCTAGAAATCCATCGTAGATGATGGTTCCTTAATCAATGTATCAATTTTCATGATATGACTAGTTTCAAGTCGCATCCCAAACCATTTCAGGGACTCTTGGCCAATTCTGCCTCATGGCATAAAATACTAATGGAGCAACATTTTTGAGTTTAGTGAGATGATGAAATATTGTTTAGGTATGGAATAGGTTACCACATTATCCATTCTCTCCCAATGAACGATTTCATAAAATGGACCCCTTAATCCAAATGCTGCATTGCTTCAAACTGAGCAAAACACAAGTTCTTGAAAATTAATGAGTAAAGAAACTTCTGAGGCATGGTACGTGGGAGTGACAGGTTCTCTAGATTAAATCCTATCACTGTAATCCATGAGAATCGATGGTTCCTCAATACGATATACATTTTTTTTTTATTCCAAATTGCAAGTCGCATCCCAAACCATTTCGGGAACTCTTGGCCAATTCCTCGTAAGGGCATAAAAGCCTAACGGAGCATCAATTTTGAATTATCTTAGATGATGCAAGATTTTTAAGGCAAGGAATATGTGAAAAAAATTTCCATCCACACCCAAGGCATGGTTTCATAAATTGGGCCCCTAAATACAAATTTTGCATTGCTTCAAACTAAGCAATACACTAGTTCTCGTAACCCATGAAAAAAACAACTTTCGAAGGATTGGAACCGACAGTGAGGGGTGCTCTAGATGAAATCCTATGAAAATAATCCAATGGAGTTGACGGTTCCTCAATCCGAGTCTCATATTTTGTTATATTCCAAGTTTCAATTCGCATCCTAAACCATTTTGGGGACTCTTGGCCAATTCCTCCTCAGGTCATAAAAACCTAATGGAGCAACATTTTTGAGTTTCATGAGATGATGAAAGATTTTTTATGCATGGAATATGTGACTACGTTGTCCATCCACTCTTGAGGCACAATTTCATAAATTGGACCCCTAAATACAAATGTTTCATTTCTTTAAATTGAGAAAAACCCTAGTTCTCAAAATCGATGAAAAAAACAACTTTCGAGGGATTGGACCCAAGATTGAGGGGTGATCTAGTTGAAATGCTATGCTAGGAATCCAAGGGAGATGACATTTCCTCAATCTGTGTCTCAGTATTGATTATATTCCCAATTTCAATTCGCATCCCAAACCATTTTGGGGACTCTTGGCCAATTCCTCCCGAGGACATAAAAACCTAACAGACCAACTTTTTTGAGTTCCATGATATGTTGCAAGATTGTTTAGGTGTAGACTAGGTGACCACATTTTCCATCCTCTCCCAAGACACAGTTTCATAAATTGGACCCCTTAATCCAAATGTTGGATTTCTTCAAACTGAGCAAAACACTAGTTCTTGAATCAATGAGTAAAGAAACCTTCGAGGTGTGGCACTTATGAGTGAGGGGTGCTGTAGCTGAAATACTATCCCAGTAATCCATCGGATTTTACGGTTTGTCAATCTGAGTCTTAGTTTTCTTATTATGCCCAGTTGCAAGTCACATCCCAAACCATTTTGGAGACTCTTGGCCAATTCCACCTCAGGGAATAAAATCCTAAAAGAGAAGCATTTTTGAGATCCATGAGATGTTGCATGATTTTTTAGGCATGGACTAGGTGACCAAATTGTCCATCCGCTCCCCAGGCATGGTTTCCTAAATTGGGCCCCTAAATCTGTTAGGGATCTAACCCCTCACATAGGTAGAACAATGTATTCGGATGTAATAAAGGTCAATATTAATAAGGCCTTTCAATAAAGTAGAATAAGTCGAATGTAAGAAGACCTAATTGAAGCTTCTGCTTCTAGAAGGATATTCCTCTATATGGTTCTATTGAGAGACATATTTAGTATAAATAGGAGTCAAGGGTATGAGAACCCTAGGTTGGATATTATTGTAATAGAGCTCTGCTTGACTAGAGGTTACCCCCTCGAAGAGGCCCGTGAACATTGATCTTAGTAATTGAAGTGATCTTTATGGTGTTATTCTGTTATCATTTCAGTATTATTGTGGTGTTATTCTAGTTATATTGTTATTAATCTTCCATTTCCAGCATTTTATTTCTGTTCTGAATACTTTTTATATATGGAATATTACAAGTGGTATCAAAGAACTTTCCTTGGCAGAAAATTGTGGATTAATTTTTTTTCAGGGTAGAGACTTATTCTGGCATATTTAAGACATAGAGATCTATCATTACGCACATAAACCCATGTTTGAGGGATTCATACACGTAGGAGATACAAGTGGTTCCTAAGTGCACATCTGTTGGCGACCCTTGTAACCCATGTTGGTACCCCTTCAAGTGGTAGTGCATTAGACAACACCTGTGTACAGATCGACCTAGATTTCTTGAAGACCTCTTTAAATAAACCGATCGGTCACCTAACTTCTATAGTGCCACCGAGAACATCACTCGGGAAGATACTCTCTAGTACTTGTGTAGTCGGGTAGTATGGTTAAGGGCATGATCTAGCCTCCTCAGTTAGTGTCGTGACATATTGGGCCAAGTACTACGGTTGGACCATGCACGTATATCAGAGAACTATAGCATAGGGAAAACCCTTGTCTGTACAACCCTTGAATGCCTAACCCTTGGGGACAAAAACAAAAAAAAATTAAAACAAACAAGATCTATTACCACGCAACTGTGTTAGGGTTGCCAAATCACTACACATTTCTTCTTGGTTAAGCATTTGGGCATTTCATCACTGTAGTATTCTTCACATCGGAGTATAACTCCGCAAGTGTAAAAAAAAATAAAAAAAAAAATAAAATAAAAAACATTTCACCATTATTTGAGACCTATTCCATTATATTTATCTCTTCGCTCTTATCACATTCATACATATCATTTTTTCGAAAAACATTTTACCCAACCCACCACGTTTTGGTTCCCTCGTCATCATGGCCCATACCTGTAGCCAAGACTTCAAAGCTCGCCTCAATACCTTGCAATCTAATTTCACAGAGACCCAACAAGAAGTGAAACAAATCAGTGCCAATGTTGTCACCATCAATACAACCATGCAGTCCTCCATCATCACCTCAATCAAGGAACTGAAACAAGACATGACTACCCAGCTTGAATCTATCATTTCAACGATCTGCACCAATATGCATATCCTTGTAGATAACCCTTTATCTGACTCACCTCCACATACTGAAGCTGAAACTTCCTCTCATTCCCATAATTCTCAGTCCCATCACTTTTAGCATGACCTATGCCTTCCGTGGGTGAATGTTACGATATTTGATGTCTTGGATCCCACTGGTTGGGTAACCCAAATAGAACATTATTTCTCTTTATACGAATTTACAGATGACTTGGCCAAACTCCGGTATGGTGTTCTCCATCTAGATCAAGAATGTTGGCAATGGTGGCAATGGAGAAAAACTTCTCGTCAAGGGTACATTGCTTGGACAGACTTTGTGGCAGAGATTTATGAATGCTTTGACACTGACACCAACCATTTAGGATGTTTGAAAAAGTTGAAACAATCTAAAATAGTGGAAGACTTTATAGTTGATTTTGAGCGCCTGGCTTTTCGGACAGAGAGCTTGTTTGATGCCTTTTTCTGAGAATGTTTTATCAGTGGCCTCAAGGATGATATTTGTTCCCATGTCCTCATGGCTTGGCATAAGATTTGGGTGGAAGCTACTAAAACACATAAAGAATCACAACAAGTTGTATCTTCTCAAAAATGGAAACCCTCCTTTTTTCCTCTTACTAAACTAGTGAATCCCACTACTCCCTCTGCTTCACTAAAGATCCAAAAATTCTCCAGGGATGAAATGGATGAATGCAACTCAAAGGCCTTTGTTATAATTGCGATGAAAAATATTTTCCGGGCCACAAGTGTAAGGAACAAAATATTTTTATGGCCATCTCAGAGGATGTTTTATAAGAGGATGTTAAAACTCCCCTTGTGTCTGAGCCACCTAAAACCATGGACATAAGCCCTCCCTCAGAACCTCCCAAAGTAGAACTGGTCATTTCCCTAAATGCTCTCACTAGTTTCTTTGCTCCCCAAACCCTCAAGCTAATTGGTTACATCAAGCATAGGAAGGTCATCATTCTGGTTGATAGTGGCAACACCCATAATTTTATTCATCGCCACATTTACCAAGAAACTCATTGTTATATCCATGCAGTCAATAATTTCCAAATCATGATTGCCAATGGTGGCTCCATGAAATGTGGAGGGAGTTGTGAAAATGTGTGTCTCCAAATTGGTGACTACCACCTCAAATCTCATATGTTTGCTATCGACATGGGCGATTGTGACATTGTGTTGGGTGCAGACTGGCTAAGGACTTTGGGTCCCATTCTCATGGATTTCAAGGAATTAACCATGAAATTTGACAAGGAGGGTTAAAAATATAAGATCCAATGCATCACCTCTAGTTCATCGAAGATCATTAGTTCCCATCGCATAGAAAAGATGCTCAATGAAAGGTCATTATGGTGTTATTTCCCAGCTCCATGCCATAAAGGCAACTGAGATATCGTCTGTGCTGCAAGACCTCCAATCCATCCTCTCTAAACATCAAGTGGTATTTTCCACTCCCTAGGGACTGCTGCCTTCCTATGGTGTTCATGATCATTCCATTCCCCTTATCCCAAGAAGCCTCCCTCCCAATATCCGTCCCTATCGTCACCCCTTTTTCGAAAAAAATGAAATTGAGAAAAAGGTTCAAG
>JASDQU010108841.1:23604-39907 GCA_032191745.1 Picea mariana
AACTATCTTGAAATTTGACATGGAACTTCCAACACACCCATCCCAAATGTGATGCACCGACCCCACATAGTGAGGAGTGAATGGGGACAACATTGAAATTTCTTCAATATGTGCTTGTTTGTGTCAGAATTTGACATGGTTAGATTAGAAACATGCCTTGACAGTATGGGAGGGTTTCAATACTCAAGTATGTCTAATTTTCCCACATAATTTTTGAGATCGTCCATGTTTTCATGAACGTTCATTGTCATCATTCATAATTCCCTTATATAGAATATTTGTCCTTACTCTCTTTAAATGTATTGGAACTTCCAACATTCCCATCACCAATTTCATCCACTGACCTTGCACAGTGAGCAATGAATGGGGCCAATGTTTAATTTTCTTCAAAATGTGACTGCATGTGTTGTAATTTTACATGTTTACATTGGGTGGATGATTTGATGGTATGGGAGGTTTTTAATACTTAGGTAGAATAATATATTCATAATTTCCATAACAATGGTTTTCATTTCCATCATCATCACCATCATATTCATCATGAGCCATTTTATCCATCCATGCCAACAAAGATCAAACCTGACATACCCATCTTTACAATGAAACCTAGTGATGAATAAACCATGATTCTAATGAGCTAAGACAACCCAAAATAATTTTATGGGGTCCAACATGCAAGTGGTTTAATTGTTAATGGGTTAGGGATTATATTGGGTGAAGGTATTAATGACATCAATAAACCCTACATGGTTACCATTGAATGAGGCCAACATTGAAATTTCTCCAAGATGTGGATGTATATGTTGAAATTTGATGTGGTTATACTAAGCAGATGTTGATTGATGGTATGGGAGGGATTCAATAATAAAGGATGTCCGATGTCCCCACATAATCTTCAATATTTTCCATGCTTCAATGGGTTAGGGGTTATATGGTATAGAGGTTAAGGTCTTAGGTTTAGGATTAGTGAAATATTTCAATTTGTTTTAAGATATTAATTAATGAATAAACTTTGTATACACTAATTATTCTAAATTTATGGATTTACATTGATTTACATATATGATATATTTAATTATATTTTTTAACAATTTCCAATAAATGAACACTAACCATGCTAACTCTTATATAAGTAATCCCTTTTTTTTTGCCAACAATTCATAGAAAATATTGAACACTTTAAGGATATTGCCAAAAGTAATTTGTATCTTTGGAAACAATACTAAAGCATTTCATGTACGTTTGGGTCATAAGAATCAATGTCATTTTAAAAATTGGATTACAAATAATTTTGAAAATTTAGAAGTCTTGGTCATTAACATAATTGTCCGCAACAATGACATCTAGTTTATCATTGCGAATGTTCATATGTTCTTTCAAGTATTTAATATTATCATAATCCTCTTCTTGATCTCCATCATCTTCATCATCATTGAAATTTTACTGTAGACTATCTATATTGTTACCAGATGTATAATTTGGATCATCATTTTCTATACCATCCATATTGTTCTCTTCCATAAAATCATCTAACTTTGGATTGTTGTCTTCTTGTGCCTAAACATAACCATATTCAACATCATCATGGATGTTAATTTCTTCGATGTTCTCTAATCCATCTCTCTCATTTTGTTGGACATCATTTTTTTTTTCCATATCAATTAATGCATCGTCAAATACATGCCGTAATCTTGGATCATAATGTATGAAAAATATCCATTTCAAGTCCAAAATATATTCATAGAAAAATACTTGCACATGAATGACATACGTATATTAGAAATATCTTGTAACACTTTAATTTATTAATAAACACATATATTATCACAAAAAACTACGAATCAATTGATTAATGATCACTATTGCTTCTTATTTGAGTTAAAGAAATACCTACTCACAATGAATTGGTAGAACATAAGGCTCCTTATCCTCCAGTAGGAAACTAGAGGAATCTATAGAAAACAATCCGCTATGGGTATCATGTCTTTGTTTCCTCTCAATTTCTTCATACCATATACACTTAAAAATACAACATTTAAAAGAGAAGTAATCCAACTCAATAATTTCTTGTATTTTTTCAACATATTGTAGATTCCCTTCAATAATATTCCTATCTTTTGAGCTTACTCGAATGGATTTCTTGAAATCAACCATGATGCCACAATCAAAGGATAGTCTCTTTACATCTACAATTTCTACACGATAATGTCATCCATATGCCCACATTGTAGGATATTTCCTTGCCTCTGAAAGACCATTTATTTTGGTGAAAACAAATATAATGACGAATATTAAAATAGTTAATAGTGTCAAAACTGTAAGGAAACAACATTTTGTAAAATTCCAACTATATCTTTCTTTCACATCCTCTACACATGTTGATTTCATCTTCTGTTATGTTTGAATCTATACATGCATATTCTATTTGATTTTGAGTTTGTTTAGTAACCCATTCTAGAGTGCAATATTTTCCCCATTCCCCAAGAAGATCACTAGGAAGTGGAGTGTTCCTTGGGTTGGATCTCTTAAACTGTCTCCTTGCTTCTAACACTTATTCTCTCTTTTTATCATACAAATCAATCCATTTTTTCATAAATCCCATGTGGTCCATAATGAACTTGTTGAGTATTGCACTTTCGTCTACACCTATTACATGCCAACATGTTTATTTCAAACTCCAAATTTTATTCAATTAATTTGACACGTAAATTACCAAGAAAATTAATGATTGCAAGGAAAAGAACCACGTTAATGATCCTGGATTTACTTACTAATTTCTACTTGAACACCATTAGATTGTGGTTTTTCTCCATCAATAATTCTTATGCTCGATCTTCATCCCAGAAGCATGGCCCATCATCAAAATGGCCTGAGATAATCAATCTCCTTTAAAAAAATGATAGTGTAGGGGCCCCACTAGCTGAAACTTGGTGCTCCGAATCCAATTCAACTGGCGGTTTGTTCATTTGAGTCATGTTTTGAGTTTTATCACAAGTTTCAACTTGCCTCCTCAATCCATTCAGGGATATGTGGCCAATTTGGTCTGGGGGCATAAAATCCAAAATGAGTAGCATAACAGACTTCCATAATCTCTCACAAGTATGTTTAGCAACCTTAAACCACTCTACTTATTTAGCCACTCGCCTCCTCAATCCATTCAAGGACATGTTTCCAATTTGGTCTGGTGGCATAAAATAAAAACCGAGTTGCATAACAAAGTTCTATAAGATCCCACAAGTTTATTTTTCCAAGTCCCATGCAAATACACTATCCAAAAAGACCTAACACAATGTTCTTGAAAATCCACAACATCTTCAGAAATTGTACTATGCCTCATTGACCCAAACCCTAGTGCCAAATATACTCCAACAAATGGTTTTCGGTCGATAGAATGATAGTGTGGATGCCCCACTAGCTAAAATCGAGCGCTATTAATCCAATGCAACTGGTGGTTCATGCATCTAAGTCCTGGTTTGAGTTTTATCACATTAGGGACATATGGTCAATTTGGTCTGGGGGCATAAAATCCAAACTGAGTAGCACAAAGGACTTTTTTAAGCTCTCGCAATTCTATTTGGCCAAGGCCCATGTGACTACACTAGAAAAAAATACCTGACACAGTGTTCTTGAAAATTGACCTCCTTTTCAGAAATTGCACTATGCCTCATTGACCAAAAACCTAGTTTTGGATATAGTCCAAAATTATTTTTTTCGGTGGACAAAATGATAGTGTAGGGGCCCCACTAGCTTAAAAATGGTGCTCTGAATCCAATTCAACTGATGCTTCATGCATCCGAGTCTTGGTTTTAGTTTTATCATGAGTTGCAACTCACCTCCTCAAGACATTTAGGGACATGTGGCCAATTTGGGTCCGGGGAATAAAATTCAAACCATGCATCATAACATACTTCCATAATCTCCCTCAATTCTATTTAGCCACCTTACATAACTCTACTTATTTAGCCACCTAATTTCATGCGTAAAATCATGTTTCATGGCTATGACCATCTATGATACTCTTTATTGAATTTACGATCTTCCTTATGTGTGATGCAACTCAAATTTCTTTGTATGTTGACTATGTACCAACATGCACTCCATGAAACTGAAGGGACCAACAAGATTGTTCCACAATTGTCGACTCACCCTTGAGTCAAGTATGTCTTGTTTCCCCAAATGAAGTGCCCAACTATGGGATAAACATTGAGATAAACATATCATGGCCCATGTACCTACACCTAATCATGCACTTTACTAGCACATATGATAGGTAAATTGAAGATAGGTTTGACCCGCCATAAGAAATAGCGAACAAGTTATTTATATTTACATATTAGACCTAGTTTGGAGAGTGTAAGTTCCTAACATTGTTATTTCCAAAAAGAGATACCAATATTCTTATTGATATTTCTCCATCATCCATCTATGTTATTGTTGTTATCTAAATTGATTTCCTAGGTTTGTTAATGTTACTACCCATTTTTCTAATGGTTTTAGCACCACTACCAGGTGTAACAACATTTCACCCATACAAGATTGTCTCCTAGTTCCTTGATAGATGTCGCAAGATTGAGCATATTCTAAGTATTTCATTAAGGCTCTCCCATAAAAATCTAAGTAATTTATGATCCATGATGCAACATCAAAGGATTCCATATACCATGAGCTTGTATAAATGACCTATTTATCTAATAGTTGGTCACACATAAAACCAATTGTTTCTTCTATGTTGTCAAGTACCCTTGTGGCACAACACCTTTGGTGATAAAAATAATTATTTCATCCAAATAATTTGGTACTATGTCATGTCACCCAAAATGTGCTATGTCACATGTTCTCAAAGTTGATACGCTATGAGATAAACCCAATGCATTATATATTGACTACCAAGGAAATTTGGCAGGAAGTGCAGACTTGGTGCAATATCAACACCATCAACACATACATAGATGACTTGTTCCTTTTTCTAAAGAAAAAGAAAAGTGAAGACAATGATGAATTTCAAAGGGTTATCATCATGGTACATGACCCACTTCTCCTCCCTACCTTTACTACACAAAATAAACGCAAATGTTGCATTGCTTCAAACTGAGCAAAACTCCAGTTCTCAAAATTGATGAAAAAAACAACTTAAGAGAGATTGGACCTAGGAGTGAGGGGTGCTCTAGTTGAAATCATATTCAAGGAATCCAACAGAGATGATAGTTCCTCAATATGAGTCTCGATATTCGTTATATCGTGGACCATGATGGTTCCTCAATTCAAGTTTGGGTTTTTGTGATATGCCCAGTTGCAAGTCACATCCCAAACCATTTCGGGGACTCTTAGTGAATTCCTCCTCAGGGAATAAAATCCTAATGAAGAATAATTTTTAAGATCCATGAGATGCTACAAGATTGTTTAGGAATGGAATAGGTGATCACATTATCCACCTCTCCCCAGGGATGACTTCATAAATTATACCCCTTAATCCAAATGTTGCATTGCTTCAAAATGAGCAAACCACTAGTTCTCAAAATCAATGAGTAAAGAAAATTTTGAGGTATTCAACCTAGGAGTGAGGGGTTTTCTAGCTAAAATCCTATCTCAATAATCCATCGGATTCGACACTTCCTCAATCTGAGTCTCAATTTTCATTTTATTCCTAGTTGCAAGTCGCATCCCAAACCATTTCATAGATTCTTGGTTAATTCCTCATCAGAGCATAAAAACCTAACGAAGTAGCATTTATTCATTTTGTGAGATGTTGCAAGATTTTTTAGGCATGGACTACATGACCACATTTTCTATCCATTTTTGAGGAATGGTTTAATAAATTCGATCCCTTAATCCAAATGTTTCATTGCTTCAAACTAAGAAGAACACTAGTTCTTGAAATAAATGAGTAAATAAAATTATTAGGCATGGAACCCAGGAGTGAGGGGTTCTCTAGTTGAAATAATATCCCAGTAATCCATCGGAGTTGGAATTTCCTCAATATGAGACTCGATTTTCATTTTATGCCTAGTTACAAATCGCATCCCAAACCATTTCGGGGACTCTTGGTCAATTCCTCCTCAAGACATAAAATCCTAATGGAGAAAGATTTTTTAGTTGCATGAGATGTTGCATGATTGTTTAGGAATGGACTAGGTGACCACATTTTCCATCTTCTCTTGAGGCATGGTTTCCTAAATTGGACCCCTAAATCCAAATGTTGCATTACTTCTTACTGATAAAAACATTATTTCTCAAAATCGATGAAAATAACAACTTCTGAGGCATTGGAACAAGGAGTGAGGGGTGATATAGCTAAAATGATATGCTAGGAATCCAATGAAGATGACGAATCCTCAATCAGAGTCTTAGTTTTCATGATATTCCCATTTGAAAGTTGCATCCCAAACTATTTTAGGGACTCTTGGGCAATTCCTCGTCAGGGCATAAAAGACTAACGGTGCAAATTTTTTTAGTTTCGTGAGATGATGCAAGATTATTTAGTCATGGACTAGGTGACCACATTATCCATATTCTACCGAGGGATGATTTCATAAACTTGAACTCTTAATCCAAATGTTGCATTGCTTCAAACTTAGCAAAAAACTAGTTCTAGAAATCAATGAGTAAAGCAACTTCTGAGGCATGGCACTTGGGAGTGAGGAGTGATCTAGATGAAACCCTATATCAGTAATCCATTGAAATTGATGGTTCCTCAAAATGAGTCTTGATTTCCATTTTATGCCTAGTTGCAAGTCGCATCCCAAACCATTTCATGGACTCTTGGCCAATTCCTCCTCGGGGCATAAAAAGCTATCAAAGAAACATTTTTGAGTTCTGTGAGATGTTGGAAGATTTTTTAGGCATGTACTATGTGACCACACTTTCTACCTGCTTCCCAAACATGGTTTCTTAAATTGGATCCCTTAATCCAAATGTTGCATTGCTTCAAATTGAGAAAAACACTAGTTCTCGAAATCAATGATTAAAGCAACTTCTGAGGCATGGAACCTAAGAGCGAGGGGTTCTCTAGATGAAATAATATCCTAGTAATCTATCAAAGTAGGCGGTTTCTCAATACGAGACTTGGTTTTTGTTTTAAGCTCAGTTACAAGTACCATCCCAAACCATTTTGGGGAGTCTTGGCCAATTCCTCCTCAGGGAATAAAATCCTAACAGAGAATTTTTTTTTAGTTCCATTAGATGTCGCATTATTTGTTAGACATGGAATAGGTTACCACATTATCCATCATCTACTGAGGCATGGTTTCCTAAATTGGACCCCTAAATCCAAACGTTGCATTGATTCTTACTGAGAAAAACACTAGTTCTCGAAATCAATGAAAAAACCAACTTTCTAGGGATTTGAACTGAGAGTGAGGGGTTCCCTAGATAAAATCCTATGCTAGAAATCCACTGTATATGATGGTTCCTTAATCAATGTATCAATTTGCATGATATGACTAGTTTCAAGTCGCATCCCAAACCATTTCAGGGACTCTTGGCCAATTCTGCCTCATGGCATAAAATACTAATTGAGCAACATTTTTGAGTTTAGTGAGATGATGAAATATTGTTTAGGTATGGAATAGGTTACCACATTATCCATCCTCTCCCAATGAACGATTTCATAAACTGGACCCCTTAATCCAAATGCTGCATTGCTTCAAACTGAGCAAAACACAAGTTCTTGAAAATTAATGAGTAAAGAAACTTCGGAGGCATGGTATGTGGGAGTGACGGGTTCTCTAGATTAAATCCTATCACTGTAATCCATGAGAATCGATGGTTCCTCAATACGATATACATTTTTTTTTTATTCCCAATTGCAAGTTGCATCCCAAACCATTTCAGGAACTCTTGGCCAATTCCTCCTCAGGGCATAAAAGCCTAACGAAGCATCAGTTTTGAATTATCTTAGATGATGCAAGATTTTTAAGGCAAGGAATATGTGAAAAAAATTTCCATCCACACCCAAGGCATGGTTTCATAAATTGGGCCCCTAAATACAAATGTTGCATTGCTTCAAACTAAGAAATACACTAGTTCTCGTAACCCATGAAAAAAACAACTTTTGAAGGATTGGAACCGACAGTGAGGGGTGCTCTAGATGAAATCCCATGAAAATAATCCAATGGAGTTGAAGGTTCCTCAATTTAGTCTCATTTTTTGTTATATTCCAAGTTGCAATTCACATCCTAAACCATTTTGGGGACTCTTCGCCAATTCCTCCTCAGGTCATAAAAACCTAACGGAGAAACATTTTTGAGTTTCATGAGATGATGCAATATTTTTTATGCATGGAATATGTGACTACGTTGTCCATCCACTCTTGAGGCACAATTTCATAAATTGGACCCCTAAATACAAATGTTTCATTGCTTTAAATTGAGAAAAACCCTAGTTCTCAAAATCGATGAAAAAAACAACTTTCGAGGGATTGGACCCAAGATTGAGGGGTGATCTAGTTGAAATGCTATGCCAGGAATCCAAGGGAGATGACATTTCCTCAATATGTGTCTCAGTATTGATTATATTCCTAGTTTCAATTCGCATCCCAAACCATTTTGCGGACTCTTGGCCAATTCCTCCTCAGGACATAAAAACCTAACAGACCAACTTTTTTGAGTTCCATGATATGTTGCAAGATTGTTTAGGCATAGACTAGGTGACCGCGTTTTCCATCCTCTCCCAAGACACAGTTTCATAAATTGGACCCCTTAATCCAAATGTTGGATTTCTTCAAACTGAGCAAAACACTAGTTCTTGAATCAATGAGTAAAGAAACCTTCAAGGTGTGGAACTTATGAGTGAGGGGTGCTCTAGCTGAAATACTATCCCAGTAATCCATCAGATTTTACGGTTTGTCAATCTGAGTCTTAGTTTTCTTATTATGCCCAGTTGCAAGTTGCATCCCAAACCATTTTGGAGACTCTTGGCCAATTCCACCTCAAGGAATAAAATCCTAAAAGAGAAACATTTTTGAGTTCCATGAGATGTTGCATGCTTTTCTAGGCATGGACTAGGAGACCAAATTGTCCATCCGCTCCTCAGGCATGGTTTCCTAAATTGGGCCCCTAAATCTATTAGGGATCTAACCCCTCACATAGGTAGAACAATGTATTCGGATGTAATAAAGGTCAATATTAATAAGGCCTTTCAATAAAGTAGAATAAGTCGAATGTAAGAAGACCTAATTGAAGCTTCTTCTTCTAGAAGGATATTCCTCTATATGGTTCTATTGAAAGACATATTTAGTATAAATAGGAGTCAAGGGTATGAGAACCCTAGGTTGGATATTATTGTAATAGAGCTCTTCTCGACTAGAGGTTACCCCCTCGAAGAGGCCCGTGAACATTGATCTCAGTAATTGAAGTGATCTTTATGGTGTTATTCTGTTATCATTTCAGTATTATTATGGTGTTATTCTAGTTATATTGTTATTAATCTTCCATTTCTAGCATTTTATTTCTGTTCTGAATACTTTTTATATATGGAATATTACAAGTGGTATCAAAGAACTTTCCTTGGTAGAAAATTGTGGGTTAATTTTTTTTTAGGGTAGAGAATTATTCTGGCATATTTAAGCCATAGAGATCTTTCATCACGCACATAAACCCATGGTTGAGGGATTCATACATGCAGGAGATACAAGTGGTTCTTAAGTGCACATCTGTTGGTGAACCTTGTAACCCATGTCGGTACCCCTTCAAGTGGTAGTGCATTAGACAACACCTGTGTACAGATCGACCTAGATTTCCTGAAGCCCTCTTTAAATAAACCAATCGGTCGCCTAAATGCTATAGTGCCACCGAGAACATCACTCGGGAAGATACTCTCTAGTACCTGTGTAGTCGGGTAGTATGGTTAAGGGCATGATCTAGCCTCCTCAGTTAGTGCCGTGACATATTGGGCCAAGTACTACTGTTGGACCTTGCACGTATATCAGAGAACTATAGCATAGGGAAAACCCTTGTCTGTACAACCCTTTAATACCTAACCCTTGGGGACAGAAACAAAAATAAATTAAAACAAACAAGATCTATTACCACGCAACTGTGTTAGGGTTGCCAAATCACTACACATTTCTTCCGGGTTAATCATTTGGGCATTTCATCACTGCAGTATTCTTCACATCGGAGTATAACTCCGCAAGTGTAAAAAAAATAAAAAATAAAAAAATAAAAAAAATAAAAAACATTTCACCATTATTTGAGACCTATTCCATTGTATTTATCTCTTCACTCTTATCACATTCATACATATCATTTTTTAGCAAAATTTTTTACCCAACCCACCCCGTTTCGGTTCCCTCATCATCATGGCCCATACCCGTAGCCAATACTTCGAAGCTTGCCTCAATACCTTGCAATCTAATTTCACAGAGACCCAACAAGAAGTGAAACAAATCAGTGCCAATGTTGTCACCATCAATACAACCATGCAGTCCTCCATCGTCACCTCAATCAAGGAACTGAAACAAGACATGACTACCCATCTTGAATCTATCATTTCAACGATCTGTACCAAGCTGCATATCCTTGTAGATAACCCTTTATCTGACTCACCTCCACATACCGAAGCTGAAACTTCCTCTCATTCCCATAATTCTCAGTCCTATCACTTTCAGCATGACCTATGACTTCCGTGGGTGAATGTGATGATATTTGATGTCTTGGATCCCACTGGTTGGGTAACCCAAATGGAACATTATTTCTCTTTATACGAATTTACAGATGACTTGGCCAAACTCTGGTATGGTGTTCTCCATCTAGATCAAGAATGTTGGCAATGGTGGCAATGGAGAAAAACTTCTCGTCAAGGGTACATTGATTGGACAGAATTTGTGGCAGAGATTTATGAATGCTGTGACACTGACACCAACCATTTAGGATGTTTGACAAAGTTGAAACAATCTAAAACAGTGGAAGACTTTATAGTTGATTTTGAGTGCCTGGCTTTTCGGACAAAGAGCTTGTTTGATGCCTTTTTCTGAGAATGTTTTATCAGTGGCCTCAAGGATGATATTTGTTCCCATGTCCCCATGGCTTGGCATAAGAGTTGGGTGGAAGCTACTAAAAGAGATAAAGAATCACAACAAGTTGTATCTTCTCAAAAATGGAAACCCTCCTTTATTCCTCTTACTAAACTAGTAAATCCCACTACTCCCTCTGCTCCACTAAAGATCCAAAAATTCTCCAGGGATGAAATGGATGAATGCGACTCAAAGGCCTTTGTTATAGTTGCGATGAAAAATATTTTCCGGGCCACAAGTGTAAGGAACAAAATATTTTTATGGCCATCTCAGAGGATGTTTTATAAGAGGATGTTAAAAATCTCCTTGTGTTTGAGCCACCTAAAACCATGTACATAAGCCCTCCCTCAGAACCTCCCAAAGTAGAACTGGTCATTTCCCTAAATGCTCTCACTAGTTTCTTTGCTCCCCAAACCCTCAAGCTAATTGGTTACATCAAGCATAGGAAGGTCATCATTCTGATTGATAGTGGAAACACCCATAATTTTATTCATCGCCACATTTACCAAGAAACTCATTGCTATATCCATGCAGTCAATAATTTCCAAATCATGATTGCCAATGGTGGCTCCATGAAATGTGGAGGGAGTTGTGAAAATGTGTGTCTCCAAATTGGTGACTACCACCTCAAATCTCATATGTTTGCTATCGACATGGGCGGTTGTGACATTGTGTTGGGTGCAGACTGGCTAAGGACTTTGGGTCCCATTCTCATGGATTTCAAGGAATTAACCATGCAATTCAACAAGGAGGGTTAAAAATATAAGATCCAATGCATCACCTCCAGTTCATCAGAGATCACTAGTTCCCATCGCATAGAAAAGATGCTCAAAAAAGGTCATTATGGTGTTATTTCCCAACTTTATGCCATAAAGGCAACTGAGATATCGTCTGTGCTGCAAGACCTCCAATCCATCCTCTCTAAACATCAAGTGGTATTTTCCACTCCCTAGGGACTGCTGCCTTCCTGTGGTGTTCATGATCATTCCATTCCCCTTATCCCAAGAAGCCTCCCTCCCAATATCCGTCCCTATCGTCACCCCTTTTTTGAAAAAAATTAAATTGAGAAAATGGTTCAAGAACTGCATAACACTGGTGTTATCTGCCCTAGTACGAGCCCCTACTCTTCTCCTATGGTCATGGTCATGAAGAAAGAAGGTTCTTGGCACATGTGTCCTAACTTCTGTGCCCTCAACAAACTCACCATTAAAGAAAAATTTCCCATTCCTTTCATTGATGACCTCTTTGATGAATTGAGTGGTGCCCAATTCTTTACTAAGCTGGATATTCATTCTGGCTACCACCAATTCCATATGAAAGAGCCAGAAATTCCTAATACTACCTTTAGAACTCATGAGGGCCAATATGAGTTTTTGGTCATACCCTTTGTCTTGTCTAATTCCCCCTCCACCTTCCAAAGCCGCATGAATCATGTCTTTCTCCCTTTTCTCCGTCATTTTGTTGTATTTTTCTTTGATGATATCGTCATTTATATAAAAACATGGACATGCCATCTTCCTCATGTGGACCGCATTCTCCATTTACTTTCCCAGCACCAACTTTTCCTGAAACAATCTAAATGTGCAGTTGACGCCTCAAAAGTCAAGTGCTTGGGTCATCTTGTTGGCAAGAACAGTTTCAAGGTGGATCCTAAAAAGATTGAAGCTATGCAAGACTCGCCTCACCTAAAGACTCTCAAAATCTTTTGAGGATTTTTGGGCTTAAAAGGTTATTATTGGAAGTTTGTTAAGAATTATGGAAAGATTGTGGCACCTCTCACCGCACTCCTTAAAAATAATTATTTCACTTGGTCTCCAACATTAGCTAAGGCTTTTTAAACCTTGAAGATGGCCATGTGCACCACTCCATTTCTGGCCCTTCCTTATTTTACAAAGACCTTTGTCCTAGAATGTGATGATTTAGGGAAAGGCATTGGCGTTGTCCTTATGTAAGAGGGTTGGCATTTGTCATTTAACAACGAACAACTCTCTAAATGAAATTTGGGAAAATCAATCTATGAAAATAAATTGTTGGCTATTCTGCATGTCATTGATTTGTGGCACCCTTATCTATTAGGGATATTCTTCCAAATTAAGACAGATAATCAAAGCCTCAAGTATTTTCTGCAACAATGCATTTCCTCCCCAGAGAAACAAAAATGGGTGACTAAGATCTTTGGATATGACTATGAGATCATTTACAAGAAGCGAAAAGACAATGTGGTGGAATATGCACTTTCCTGAAAATATGAAGATGAAGGCTCCCTTTTTTCTCTCTCCTTCATTGTACCAGATTGGTTCCAAGCTGTTCACCAGGAATGGCTACATGATCCCAAATTTTTGCTTTTGATACAATAATTGAAGTCCAATTCTCTAGTTTCCCCAGGGTACTCTTGACTCCATGATGAGCTTCGATACAAAGGTCGTTTATATTTATGTAAACAGTAAAAACTTAAATCCACGGTGCTTTCTAAGCTTCATGCTACACCCACAGCTGGGCACTCCGGGTTTACCAAAACCTATGACAGGGTCAAACATTTTTTTTTCTGGGATGGTATGAAACAAGACATTCATAATTTTGTGGATGAATCTGATGTGTGTCAATGCAACAAGGGAAAAACAATCAAATATCCTAGCACACTACAACCAATTCCAATTCCACCTGCTATGTGGAGGGATATCTCTATGGACTTTATTACAGGATTACCCAAATTGGGCAATAAATCAGTCATCATGGTGGTAGTTGATCGCCTTTCCAAGTATGATCATTTTTGTGCTCTCGATGGACGAATTCTGAGTGAGAGACAATTATGAACATGTCCATAGAGTATCCATATCTGTTGTACATCTAATAATCTATCAGGTTCCTAATTTCCTTCATAGAGTTGGATCTCTACAAATTACATCAAATTAATTTTAACAAAAATATGAAGGTTGTCAAATCCGTATATTTGGATGTGTACATAAAGTTAGGTAGGAAATTGCACACTTTGTTTGATAGGCTTGATTCTCAATCCAATATATATCACAAAATCTAACTCAAAATTGAAAATCATTTACAGGTAAGACGTTTCAATCAAATATGGTAGAATATTTATTAGAAAATTAAAAGTATTATAAAACAAAAATTTTATTAATATTTTGATAAAATTAAACATAATAATAATATACATATGTTGACTAAAGAAAATGAGATCGCATCATATATTCAGAGTTCAGATAGACGAGCACTAAAGTGTATAAGTGAAGATGATAAGCCCAATACTCAAAAAATAAAATGTCGAGACAATCTAAAGGAAGGCAAAAGGCACCTTCATATAGATGTACTCATTAAGAAAAAAAATGGATTATAAACTGACGGAAAGGAGTTTGGATTTTTTTTTTTGGGTGATTAAGTTATCTTTTAAATTTTAATGATAAGTCTTTTTAAAAGATTATGATCAAAATTTTTATCCAACAATTCTATTTATTGAATAAAATTATAAAAATATAAATCTTAAACAAAATTTTTATCAATCAAATACACTTATAAAAATATAAATTTTAACGATTTTTTTTATAAAATTATAAAAATATAAAATTATAAAAATATAAAATTTAGCAAAATTTTTATTATTGTATAAAAAATTTAGAAAATGAAATTAAAGTTTTGTGCTTATTAATTTATTTCCAAGGACAGCGTCATTTACATTGATCATTTCCGTTGCACGAAGGCTTCTAAGGAGACGCCGACTATATTTAATAACGTGGTGCCTACTGTTTTCAAGTAATTTAGTTTAACTATATTATAATTTGGATTTTATGGGGTAGTTTTCTTGGAAATTTGGTTAAAATATTTTAATGGATGAGATTACAAAATTTAAGTTTAATAAATTTCTTTAAGAAGAGGAAATCTGTTTTTTTCAATAAAAAGCAAGTAATTTAGTTTAATTGTATTATAATTTGGATTTTATGGGGTAGTTTTCTTTGAAATTTGGTTAAAATATTTTAATGGATGAGATTACAAAATTTAAGTTTAATAAATTTCTTTAAGAAGAGGAAATCTGTTTTTTTCAATAAAAAGTAAAATTTAATGAAAAAAACTTACGATTCTTTTATCACCATATTCTAATGATGTTGGACAAAAATAATTCAAATCTCAAAACGTTTAAAATGCATAGAGTTTCTATGAAGGTTTTTAGATTCTTCTCGTGATCTCACATTTTTGTTTTGGGAATAACAATTATGTACATCAAGTAAGTTCTTCAATTTAGTTATTTAGTAAGATTTTTTAAAAATTTAGACTCAAAGTCTCATTATATTTATTTTTAAAAGTTGGGATAAAAGTAATCTTTTAGGACCGTTATGATTAGACCCATTTTATAAAAGCTATATGGAAGTATTTTGGAAAAGAAGATGAGTACATGGCTAGAAAGAAATGGAAAAAGAGGTAAAGGCTAGGCTACCTTTCAATTGTGGACCACCTCGTTACATTTAGGATCAATGCAGAGGAGTGTTGTAATGATGAAACTAATCCTCTTTGTTTTTCGTTGATTCTATAAAAGATTTTTACATTGTTCCAAGGACTAAGGGCTAGTCGAACGGAATTAACTATAATATAGGAGTCAAGCAAGGTTTCCCCTTATCCCCTATCCTTTTCGACATCTATATTGATAAGTTAGAATATTGTTTGGAGGATGTAGGTCATGTTGTCACAACTCTCGCTAGTATAATCATCTTCCTTCTTCTTTATGTTGATGGTATTGTTCTTATATGGTGAAAATTCCCTATGATCTAGGTAAGAAACTTATAATCGTCAAGCATTTATGTTGCTCTAGTATGGGCGCGACTGCGAAAATTATAAAAACCAAGGTTATGATAATTAAATCCAAAAATATCAAGGCGAGTGCACAAAATTGGTGGATGATAAAGTGGTAAGAGGGTGAGCAGGAATGTGCACCCGTAGGAACACATGCGCTTTTCTAGGAATGCATGTGCATTTCTAGGAATGTGCACACATTCTGGATGTGATAGGTTCAACAAACCTTGAACCCCCACTCGACAAGACATGTAGGAACATTCCTAGAAACATGTGCACGCTCCCAACAAGGTATTCACATTCTTGAGACACAAGTGCTCGGGAACTCACATGTGTTCCTAAAAAAAATTGAAATTAAAATAATGTGTGCACTTCAAGAATGCACACACATTCCTAAAACGCACACGTGTTATTAGGAACAAGAATGTGTACGTGGTCATGTTTTCGCAAATTATCTCTCTCTCTCTCCCCCCTCTTCCCCCTTGTCTCCCCCTC
>JASDQU010108841.1:40037-60483 GCA_032191745.1 Picea mariana
TGGTGTTCATGATCATTCCATTCCCCTTATCCCAAGAAGCCTCCCTCCCAATATCCGTCCCTATCGTCACCCCTTTTTCGAAAAAAATGAAATTGAGAAAAAGGTTCAAGAACTGCATAACATAGGTGTTATCTGCCCTAGTACGAGCCCCTACTCTTCTCCTATGGTCATGGTCATGAAGAAAGAAGGTTCTTGGCGCATGTGTCCTAACTTCTGTTCCCTCAACAAACTCACCATTAAAGAAAAATTTCCCATTCCTGTCATTGATGACCTCTTTGATGAATTGAGTGGTGCCCAATTCTTTACTGAGCTTGGTATTCATTCTGGCTACCACCAATTCCATATGAAAGAGCCAGAAATTCCTAATACTACCTTTAGAAATCATGAGGGCCAATATGATTTTTTGGTCATACCCTTTGTCTTGTCTAATTCCCCCTCCACCTTCCAAAGCCTCATGAATCATGTCTTTCTCCCTTTTCTCCATCATTTTGTTGTATTTTTCTTTGATGATATCATCATTTATATAAAAACCTGGACAGGCCATCTTTCTCATGTGCACCGCATTCTCCATTTACTTTCTCAGCACCAACTTTTCCTGAAACAATCTAAATGTGCAGTTGACGCCTCAAAAGTCGAGTACTTGGGTCATCTTGTTGGAAAGAACAGTGTCACGATGGATCCTAAAAAGATTGAAGCTATGCAAGACTCGCCTCACCTAAAGACTCTCAAAATCTTTTGAGGATTTTTGGGCTCAAAAGGTTATTATTGAAAGTTTGTTAAGAATTATGGAAAGATTGTGGCACCTCTCACCGCACTCCTTAAAAATAATTATTTCACTTGGTCTCCAACATTAGCTAAGGATTTTCAAACCTTGAATATGGCCATGTGCACCACTCCAGTCCTAGCCCTTCCTTATTTCACAAAGACCTTTGTCCTAGAATGTGATGCTTTAGGGAAAGGCATTGGCGTTGTCCTTATGCAAGAGGGTTGGCATTTGGCATTTAACAACGAACAACTCTCTAAATGAAATTTGGGAAAATCAATCTATGAAAAGAAATTGTTGGCTATTCTGCATGTCGTTGATTTGTGGCACCCTTATCTATTAGGGCAATTCTTCCAAATTAAGACAGATAATCAAAGCCTCAAGTATTTTCTGGAACAATGCATTTCCTCCCCAAAGAAACAAAAATGGGTGACTAAGATCTTTGGATATGATTATGAGATCATTTACAAGAAATGAAAAGACAATGTGGTGGAATATGCACTTTCCTGAAAATATGAAGATGAAGGATCCCTTTTTTCTCTCTCCTTCATTGTACCAGATTGGCTCCAAGCTGTTCACCAGGAATGGCTACAAGATCCCAAATTTTCGCTTTTAATACAATAATTGAAGTCTAATTCTCTAGGTTCCCCAGGGTACTCTTGACTCCATGATGAGATTCGATACAAAGGTCGTTTGTATTATGTAAACAGTAAAAACTTAAATCCACGGTGCTTTCTAAGCTTCATGCTACACCCACAGCTGGGCACTCCGGGTTTACCAAAACCTATGACAGGGTCAAACATTTTTTTTTCTGGGATGGTATGAAACAAGACATTCATAATTTTGTGGTTGAATCTGATGTGTGTCAACACAATAAGGGAAAAGCAGTCAAATATCCTAGCACACTACAACTGATTCCAATTCCACCTGCTATGTGGAGGGATATCTCTATGGACTTTATTACAGGATTACCCAAATTGGGCAATAAATCAGTCATCATGGTGGTAGTTGATTGCCTTTCCAAGTATGATCATTTCTGTTCTCTTCAACACCCATTTACAACATCCACGGTGGCTCAAATTTTCATGGATCAGGTCTTGAAGCTTCATGGCATGTCACATTCTATTGTTTCTAATTGCGACCCAAATTTCACCAGCAATTTTTGGAAAAAAATATTCAAGCTACAAGGCACCCAATTGCATCGCAACACAACTTATCATCTCCAGACGGATGGTCAAATGAAAGTTGTCAACAAGTGTTTGGAAACATATTTGAGGTGTTTTTCATTAGAAAAGAAAAATCAGTGGGCTCAATGGTTACCCCTATCTGAATGGTGGCACAACACTTTATACCATACAACTACCCGCATGACTCCTTTTGAAGTGGTATATGGACAAAATCCACCATCAGTTATCCCATATTTACCAAGTGTCTCAAAGGTCCAGGGAACTGACAAAACGCTTACAGTTCAAGAGTCTATTCTTCGTACCCTCAAAGAGAATTTGGTCATGGCCCAGAATCGCATGAAGCAACAAGCAGATCAAGGTCACTCTGAACGTCATTTTGCAGAAGGGGATCGGGTGTTTCTTCGACTGTAACCTTACAAGAAAACTTCCCTCAAGGTCAACCATTTTGATAAGCTCGTGCCCAAATTTTATGGTCCTTATGCAGTTCTCAAGAGTGTGGTACAGGTGGCCTATTAGTTATCTTTTCCCAGTAATTCTAAGCTACATCCTGGTTTTCATGTTTCATGCTTGAAGAAGGTGATTGGAACTAAGTGCCAAACTCAAAAAAACCTTCCCAAGCTGGATTAATAAGGTTCCATTTGGCTACAACCACAAGAAGTTTTGTACCAACATGAGCGTCGCCCGAGTCAGTGAACCATCAAGGAAGTGTTAGTCGAGTGGAAAGATACAACTCCAACAGATGCCACTTGGGAACCAACTCCCATTCTGTAGCAATTTCCACATCTCAATCCTTGAGGACAAGGCCTTTTTTAATGGGGGTAACATGTTAGGGACCTAACCCCTCACATAGGTAGAACATTGTATTTCGATGTAATAAAGGTCAATATTAATAAGGCCTTGCAACAAAGTAGAATAAGTCAAATGTAAGAACATCTAATAGAAGCTTCTGCTTCTAGAAGGATCTTCTTCTAGATGGTTCTATTGATATACGTATTTAGTATAAATAGGAGTCGAGGGTATGAGAAACCTATCTTGGATATTATTGTAATAGACCTCTACTTGACTGGAGGTTTCCCCCTCGAAGAGGCCCGTGAACATTGCTCTTAGTAATCGAAGTGCTCTTTCTGGTGTTATTATGTTATCATTTCGGTATTATTGTGGTGTTATTATGGTTATATTTTTGTTCATCTGGAATTTCTATCATTTTATTTCTGTTTTGCATAGTTTTTATATGTGGAATATTACGAAATCCAAATGTTGCATTGATTCTTACTGAGAAAAACACTGGTTCTTGAAATACATCGAAAAAACAACTTCCGAGGGATTGGATCCAGGAGTGAGGAATGAAATAGATAAAATCCTATGCCAGGAATCCAACGAAGATGATGGTTCCTCCATATGAATCTTGGTTGTCATGATATTTCTAGTTCCAAGTCGTATCCCAAACCATTTTGGGGACTCTTGGTCAATTCCTCTTTAGGGCATAAAATACTAACAGAGAAACATTTTTGAGTTTCGTGAGATGTTGCAAGCTTGTGTAGGCATGGAATAAGGGACCATATTATCCATCCTCTCTCGAGGGATGATTTCATAAATTGGACCCCTCAATCCAAGTGTTGCATTGCTTCAAACTAAGAAAAACACTAGTTCTTGAAATTAATGAGTAAAGAAACTTCAGAGGCATGGAACCGAGGAGTGAGGGGTGGTATAGCTAAAATCCTATCCAAATAATCCAACGGATTCAATGGTTCTGCAATTCGAGTCTTTTTTTTTGTTTTATGCTCAGTTGCAAGTCGCATGCCAAACCATTTCACAGACTCTAGGGAAATTCCCCCTCAGGGCATAAAAATGTAACGAAGCATTATTTTTGAGTTTCATGAGATACTACAATATTTTTTAGGAATTGACTATGTGACCACATTTTACATTGAATCTCAAGGCATAGTTTCATAAATTGTGCCCCTTAATCCAAATGTTGCATTGCTTCAAACTGAGCAAAACACTAGTTCTCGAAATCAATGAGTAAAGAAACTTTTGAGGCATGGAAACAAAGATTGAGGAGGTGATATAGATGAAATCATATCCCAATAATCCATCGTATTCAATGATCCCTCAATCCTATAATTTTTCTTCATTTTATGCCGAATTGCAAGTCGCATCCCAAACCATTTCGAGGACTCTTGGCCAATTCCTCCTCAGGGCATAAAATTGTAATAGAGCAGCATTTTTGAGTTCCCTGAGATGATGCAAGATATTTTAGGCATGGAATATGTGATCACATTTTCCATCCTCTCCTAAGGCATGGTTTCATAAATTGGACCCCTAAATCGAAAAATTGCATTGCTTCAAACTGAGAAAAACCCTAGTTCTCAAAATCGATGAAAAAAAATATTTATGAGGGATTGAAGCCAGGAGTGATGGGTGCTCTAGCTGAAATCCTATGCCAGAAATCCAATGGAGATGACGTTTCCTCAATATGAGTCTTGTTTTTCATGATATTTCTAGTTGCAAGTCACATCGCAAACCATTTTAGAGACTCTTGGCCAATTCCTCCTCATGGCATAAAATCCTAACAGATAATTTTTTTTGAGTTCCATGAGATGTTGCAATATCTTTTAGGCATGGAATAGGTGATAAAATTATCGATATGGTCAAAACAAATGGTTTCATAAATTGGACCCCTTAATCCAAATGTTGCATTGCTTCAAACTGATCCAAACACTAATTATTGAAATCAATGAGTAAAGAAACTTTTGAGGCATCACACCCGAGAGTGAGGGGTTCTCTAGTTGAAATACCATCCCAGTAGTCCATCGAAGTCAACAGTTCCTCAATCTGAGTCTTAGTTTTCTTTTTATACCCAATTGCAAGTATCATCCCAAACCATTTTAGGGACTCTTGGCCAATTGCTCCTTAGGGCATAAAAACCTGACTGAGCAACATTTTTGAGTTCCGTAAGATGAGGAAATTTTTTTTAAGCATGGAATATGTGACCACATTTTCCATATCCTCCCGAAGAATGATTTCATATATTGGACCCCTAAATCCAAATGTTGCATTGCTTCTTACTAAGAAAAACCCCACTTCTCAAAATCGATGAAAAAAATAAATTACGAGGGATTGGACCGGATAGTGAGGGGTGATATAGCTGAAATCCTATTCCAGGAATCCAACGAAGACAATAGTTACTCAATACGAGTCTCAGTTTTCAGTATATACCAAGTTTCAATTCGCATCCCAAACCATTTCGGGGAGTCTTGGCCAATTCCTCCTGAGGACATAAAAATCGAATGGAGCAACATTTTTGAGTTTCCTGAGATACTAGAAGATTGTTTAGGCATGGAATAGGTGACCACATCATAAGTCCTCTCATGAGGGATGGTTTCATAAATTGGACCTCTTAATCCAAATGATGCATTGATTCAAATGGAGCCAAACACCAATTCTCAAAATCAATGATTAAAGCAACTTTCGAGGCATGACACCCGAGAGTGAGGAGTGATTTAGCTGAAATCATTTCCCAGTAATTCATCGAAGTCGACGATTTCTCAATCCAACTCTATGTTTTCTTTTTATTCTCAGTTTTAAGTCGCATCCCAAACCATTTCGGGGACTCTTGTCCAATTACTCCTCATGGCATAAAAACCTAACAGAGCAACATTTTTGAGTTTCGTGAAATACTGCAAGATTCTTTAGGCATGGAATAAGTGACCAAATTGTACATCCTCTCGCAAGGTATGGTTTCATAAATTATACCCCTAAATCCAAATGTTTCATTTCTTCAAACTAAACGAAAAACTACTTCTCCAAATCGATGAAAAAGGAAACTTCTGAGTCATGGAACTGAGGAGTTAGGGGTGCTATAGCTGAAATCATATGCCAGGAATGCAAAAAATATGACGGTTCATGAATCCGATTCTCATATTTCATTATATTTCGAGTTGCAAGTCGCATCCCAAACCATTTTAGGGACTCTTGACCAATTCCTCCTCAGGGAATAAAAACCTAATGGAGCAACATTTTTGAGTTCTGTGAGATGTTGCAATATTGTTTAGGCATGGAATAGGTGACCAAATTATTGATCCACTCACTGGGGATGATTTCATAAATTGGACCCCTTAATCCAAATGTTGCATTGCTTCAAACTGAGCAAAACACCAATTCTCAAAATCAATGAGTAAAACAACTTTCGAGGCATGGAACCCGAGAGTGATGGGTGATATAGATGAAATATTGTCCCAGTAATTCATCAGAGTCAAAGGTTATTCAATCTGAGTCTCATTTTTCTCTTTATGCCTAGTTGCAGGTCGCATCCCAAACAATTTTGGGGACTCTTGGCCAATTCCTCCTAGGGGCATAAAAACCTAAAGGAACGACATAAAATAGCATGGAAAGGAAATGCATGATATGGAAAGGAATGGGATGGAAAGATAAGGCATGGAAATTGAATGCAAGGTATGACATTGCAAGGTATTGTATGGAGGGGCATGGAATGGAAATTCATACCATATGATAGAAAGGCATGGAATGTCATGACATGGCAAGGCATGGCATGGAATGGAAAGGCATGGCATGGCATGGCGTGGAAACACATGGAAAGGAAATGCATGTGAATGCAAGCCATGGCATGACATGGCATGGAAAATTATCGCATGGTATGGAATGACATGGCAAGGAAAGGAAATGCAATAGACATTCACACCTTTTATTACATTTTTGTCAAAATTTTGAACCCCTTAGGGCTTGATGTATTGAATTTTTTCTTTGGAAGGATTGACATTTGGATGCATTCTAGTTGAATGAGTATCGAGAGAATCTTGAAAATTAGGTCCTATAAACTAGTTAATTCTCAAAGGACATTTGAAGAATATAACAATGGGACAAGATGTCCTAGAAAAATATTAATCCGTTAAATATAATAGAAGAAGACATATAGACCAATTAACTCTCAAAGTATCTTTACAGGAAAACATAATCATATATAGCACAAAATGGAGATGGTTGGCACTTACAGTTATGTAATAGAATTTACAATTGATAGTTAACACGTGTTAAAATGTATAACACTTTCTTTTACGTTTATTGGAATTGTTGCATGTTTTACAACATTGGAATGACTTCTTATTTGTAACTTATTTGAAATTTTATTATGGTATGTGAACTTTGATATAATGTAATATGATTTTGGTTTCATTTCATCTATTGTAATATTATAAATATTACACAAAATATATATATTGCATGAAATAAATAATAACTTTTAATTTTGAATGTTCTTTTTTTTAGAACACAAGTCTTCTAGAAGATCTAGTTAATCCTCTTGATATAGATCTAGATTATAATGGGTCTGATACAAAAATGGGGGATGATGATGATGAGGCGAATCAAGAAGACACTGTGAATGATGACGATGATGACCACAATGTTGATGATCAAGATAATGATGATGACCTGGTTATTGGTAGTAGCGAGTGAAATTTATCATATAGACTCCATCATTGATCATTGTTGATGTATCATTATGATGCCTATTTTCATATTTACTATCATATGTATCATTTTAAACTACAATACCATATTATTGAGTTTTATCATTTTGACATTTATCGTTTTAACTTATATCATTTGGGAATTTCCATGTTAACTTACGTCGATTGTTTGTCATGTATCATTCTAACATGGTATTGATTTATTGTCATATTTGACTTTCACTTGTTGTAGTTATATATGATGATGGTATTATCATTATTAAAGATATAAGTTGTTTGACATGATACTTATCTAATATTGATATATTTGACTAGTTTTAACTATACATGATGATCATGTTATAATCATTATCTTGTTATTTTATATATATTGTATGTTGTAGATTTTATTTAGATTAATATTTAATAAGTATAATGATGTTTTTAGTTTGTATAGATGTCAAATTTCCTAAAAATTCTTTATAAAGGCTATCATATAAAATACTCCAAATGCAATATGACTTACTCTATAATAATATAAGTTTTTTAATATGCATGATATATTTAACGAATTAAATTGAAATAAATAAGTTAAATTACTAAATGGAAGATAAAAAGGACACAAGAAGCCACACTTGGAGCTATTTTTGGATCTAAGTAGGAAGCTAAATTGGTTGCTTAACAAGAAGCAAAACTAGATGTTAACTAAGAAGCAATTCCCAAAACTAAAATAAGCAAACCCTAGACCTGAAAAAGAAGCAAAACCAGATGTTAAAAAGGAAGCAAACCTTGGAACTAAAAGGAAACAAACCATGGAGCTAACAAGGAAGCAATTATGGAAGAAAAAAAATATACTATAATGGAAGCACATATTGGCGTTAATTTGGAAGACAAGCTAGAAATTGTTTTTGATGCTACAGTAGATGCAAAACATTAAGCATGATTGGGAGCTAAACTAGGCACCACACATCGAGCTAAACTAGGTGCTAAACCAGGAGCTAAACTAGGAGCTAAAACAAGAAGCTTATATTCAAAATAACATATGTTATCTCAATTATGTAATTAATTTTTCATTAACATGAAGATCATATTAAAATTGATATTGCAACATTAAGGATACCTCACACCCCTAAGGTAGAAGAGCTCCATTAACTATATCAATAAATTTATTTTTGAATGAATAGTTGGTTTTAGGGATTATAGAAACATATATTTCATTGCCTTTTATAGAAATATGGATTTTGTTCCATTGTTCCTCTTAAAAAACCCTACAAGAGTTTTTTTGTCACTTGTTACTTCTATGCTAGAAGATCCTCCAAAAGTGGATTTGGATGCCAAGATAGTGGGGTTCTCATTAATACATGCAATGATTATACTCCTTGAGAACCAAATAATATCCTTTCAAAAAAGGGTGTTAAACTAGAAAAATCATGCTTGGACACTTATCAAGGTAATTGGACCTTGTTTATGTGTTGTTGGTTCTTAACCCAATGTATTAATGACAACCATTTCTTCCTCCTTGTTTCTCCCATTGATTTTGTCCTAAATCTACTACAAGAAATGTTGAACAATGCTAGAAATATAGTAAGGGTCTCAAACAATCCATAGGGAAGAAATTGATGGAATTAGTCCATAATTAAGGTTCTTAACTTAATGAGCCATTATCAGGACCTGTAACCATAACATTGAACATTTGAAGTGTATCGTTGGCATATAAGAGGGATATGGTTGCAATCAAGAGTTTTTGTATAGTAGGGATGGGTTTCGATTCATTAAACATAGACATAGGATAAAAATAGGTTCCTTACACCATAAATGGATACATGTGGGTCATTGTCCATGAACATGAGTGAAAAAAATGGTAACAAACCTTTATAGGTGATATATATCCCCCAAGTGGGATATAGGTATCATTATGAGGTCTTACATGATAGGGATGGATCTTAAGCTGGTATTGGTCATGGTTGAGGGAGGAAAATAAGGTCATTTCACCATATATAGATCCCTTATGGATAAAGATCCATAAAAAACACCATAATCAATATAGTATTTTGTATATAGGTCATCATTGTCCTTTAAGTGAGATATGAGAATAATTATGAAAATTTGGCATCAATTATGGGTTTCAAGGACTTAGCCATAGTTCAGCGAGAAATATTGGGAATTTAACCCTAAAATAATATTTTTGGGCTAGTGGGTAATGATCAAGGCCTTGAGTTACAACACAAGTAGCCTAAAATGTATATTTTGCATATGAGTGGGATAAGGGTGCCATTAGAATATTTTGTGTAATAGGGATAAGTATCAAGGCCTTAACCATGATTGGGGAAGGAAAACAAGGTCATTAATTCCTAAATTAGTATTATAGTTCTTATGGGAAATATTCCTCAAACCCACAAAAACCTTTAGAAACTACCTTTGTCCTTCAATAGGATATGGAGTAATCTTATCTTACCTTTGGCCAACATTTATGATCACAACTCTCAATTGTCCTTAGAGTGATATATGAGTGCCACTATGAGGTTTTATGCACTAGGAATGTGTCTTAAACAATGGATAGGGTAGAAAGTGATGGTTAAGGCCATTATGGTTAACTATATATTTTATCTAAATTCCATATAAAAAAGGATTTTTCTAAATCAATTTGAATAGAATTTATTCTGTAGGAAGCTATTTAGAAAATTTCCTTGTCTTGACTGAAATTTTGTAGATATTTTTTCATAGATGTCCATTGTAAACCAAAAGAGGGACTCTTCCCACCACTCCAATTAAATTATAATCTAACAAAATCTCATTCTATTGATATAAGTTGGGTTTGGCATAGGTTAAAACCCACATCCCATTATTTCATAAAAATACCTATCATATTAAAGAAATAAGGACCCACGGTAAAATATCCTCTATTTAATATTTGAACTTGACCTCAAATTCTCCCCACCACATCAATTTATTTCAAATCATTCTGATCTAAAATAGATCTAGTTTCAAATGAAATTTAGTGACCTATATTATCTATTTCCAAAAATTTGGAACAAGTTTCAATACAATTGGCTTGGTATTGGTATAAGAAAGTTTGTAGTACAATTGTCACTACATAATAAATAATATGGGTCTTGGTATTCCTGGAATCAAAATGGCCTACCAAAGAGACACCCTTGGTTTCAGCCTCAGGTAAACCAACTAGTTTTTGGATCTCACACTTTCCACTACTTCCATCCTTTGTAGTAGGAATTTATGAACATGGAATATTAAATATTGGGTGACGTAGCCGCACTCCTCGGAGCACATCCGCTCTCATAGGATCTTCTTCTCCCTTGGCCCGAAGAACTACTAATTCATTCTATTTCCCTATCAGGAAATCTGCACCCACAGATTCTCCTTAACGATCCCCCTGGTCAAATCGGGGAATTGGACTNATCGCGAGTCCCACGGTCGAGCACCTTGTGCTTCACAATACCCCAAAACCTGATGGGTAAATGTCAACACTTTCTTATTCCTATCGGGAATCCTCCCATCGGGATTTCAACACCTATGATATTGAAAGCAACTTGCCTCATTGATCCCTGACTTCTGATATGCCGATACACCGATGCACACGTGCGGGTTGACTTTTCCACCTCCTGTTACTTTTATCGAGATTTTGTGATTCGCGGGATCGCGAATCCTAACAACAAAGGTTTCGGGTCTCACCTTTTCTCAATCCCCGATATGGCATGCCACCTGTCTTCCACTAACTCTGGTTGTGGCCCACACAACCCTTCCGTCAGGATATCACGTTTCTCAATTCCAATATACAAGAGTTTCTTACCTTTGAAAACTACGATGCCCGAACTCTGACTCCTTGAGATCCCCTGACATGTGTCCCAAACAATGGACAGTTCTGAGCTCGTCGAGATATCGCAGATCGCGATTCCTGATGTCATGATTTATGCACTCCCGAAATTCCCAAAATGCCGAACCCTGAATTCCTACTCACTAGGGATTAACCCCAGTGCAGCTCCTACCAAATCTAATGGCTAACGGGAATTCAACTGCTGATCCAGTGGTTAACTAGTCTTTTGAGCTTGAAATCTGATGTGGTCGTAACTTCCCAACTAATCTGTCAGATCTGATGGTTGGCGGGATTTCCACGAGTTCCCTCCAGAAGATCTTGGTCGTTGCTCTTCCTCCTTGAGGATTTCCTTGATGCAAAACCTCCTATGTGGTGCTCCAAAAGATTTGAAGGCTATACTCCTCCTGAGCTTCCTCCAACTTCTCTTTCTCTTAGATCTGGAAACCCTTTGCTCACACTTCTTGCGGCAACTCTACAAACACTTCAAGTGTTCAACCTCCCCTGACTCTGCACACACCTGCAGTAGTAGTCTTCCAGTTCTTTACTCAGAATCGCAACTTTGAGACTTCTCCCTGGCCTGTGCACTCCTTGCACGTCACTGTGCTTAACTGCACCTTCAAGGGAATGAGAACAAAACCTAACTCTAATTGAACCCTTCTGTCAACACACTCCTTGCGGATGTTTCGACTGCACTCCTTGCAGAAATCCTCTAGCTCAGCTAGGGAAACAATTGAAACTCATTCACTCTCCTTATCAGACTTCAATTCTACCATCAAATCACATACATGTCATATAAAAGCAAATGTACAACTGGAAGCAGACATCAATTGAGCATAACATCAATACACAGACAATAACACAAACCATGGATTTGAATCAAAGCTTTCTTCTATAAATTCATATGCTTGTGCATGGGTGTTCTTCATACACAGTTCTCTACATGATCTTCTGCTCTTCATCCATAATAATGTTACAATGTACATTGAGGGTGTCTATATCCGTTTTCCCTCTTGGACTCTAAAGCTATCAAATCTAAAATTAAATTCCTATCTACGATCATTAACTATATTAATTGTCGACTATATACCTAAGGATGAGAGCTTAAAGGCTCAAGGTCCATTACAATATACAAAGGAGCCTCCTCTTAAATGACTCATTTAAGATTTGTGCAACAATTCCAAAGCATTTTCAAAATTTGTGCTGGCTTATCCAACTGTCTTCCGCTTCTGCACTAGCTCACTTGATGTGTTGGCGATGCTCCTGCATCATACTCCTCGGCTTGAAAACTTTCATGGGTTCCTATACATGAGCTCCTACATGGTCTGTCCATTCTTTTGTATTTCCACTTCAGTCTCTCAACTGGCATCTTCCACTGGGTGGCCCTTTCATTTGACCAGATACTCATAGTATTCTTTCCTTCTAGTCTTTTTACCCACTCTTTTGTCGAGTACGGATTCCATCTGTGGATTTTCTACAACTAGCAATTGTTTCATCCACTGGATCACTGGTTTCTCGGCTCCAGTCTTTGCTTCTCCAACCCTGTATGGGTATAAATCTTTGATATTGAATATCTAAGATATTCTGATGCCATCCGGCAACTCAATCTCATAAGCATTTTCCCTGAACTTTCTCAAGACCTTGCATGGCTCAATTTTCTTCATACTCAATTTGTTGTAAGTTCCCATCGGGAACCTTTCCTTCCTCAAGTGTGCCAGAACTAGATCCCCAGCTTCAAACTGAAGTTGTCTCCGATGCTGGTCGGCTCTACGCTTGTATTCCTGGCTTGAATTTTTCAGTCGCTGCTTCACTCTGCTGTGAAGTTCCTTCAATGCCTCAACAAATTCTTCTGCACTAGTGTTGCTAGTAGCAGTCTGTTCTGAATCCCTCAGTTTAGAAAATCCTCTTGGCTGCATCCCATATACAAATTGAAATGGGATTTTCTCAATACTCCTGTTCACTGAGTCATTGTACGCAAACTCTGCCTGTGGCAATATGTGGTCCCAACTGCTGTGGTGCTCTGTCACCAAACTTCTCAGTAAGTCTACCAAACTTCTGTTGACCACTTCTGTTTATCCATCTGTCTGTGGATGATAAGCAGAACTAAATTCCAAGTTAATTCCCAGCTTCTTCCATAAGGTCCTCCAAAAATTCCCTATGAATTTAGTGTCCCTGTCCGAAACTATACTTTTCGATAGCCCATGAAGTCGAATGACCTCCTTGAAGAACAAATTTGCGATGTGAGTCACATCGCTGGTTTTCTGGCATGGGATGAAATGTGCCATATTAGAAAACCTATCCACTACCACAAAGATTGAATCAACACCTCTTTGTGTCTTTGGCAAACCCAATACAAAATCCATGGTTATCGCCTCCCATGGCCTCTCTGGTATGGGTAATGGCTGATAAAAACCTGCATTCTACTTTCTCCCCTTCGAATGCTGGCAAATTCTACATCTATCAATGAACCTCTTGACATATACTCGCATTCCCGGCCAAAAATATGATTCGCTCATCTTCGCAAATGTTTTTTCATGGCCAAAATGTCCTGCCTATCCACCACTGTGCTTCTATTTCAACGGGTTCTCCCTCATGGAGAAATTTGGAATACACAGTTGATTGCCTCTGAACAAAAATCCTTCCTGTATCATGTAGTCTATCCAAGGACTCCTATCTCTGAGAACTGGATTCTCAGCTACTTCATACGCTTCTGCAAAATCTGCATCTCCTGCGTACATGTCCCTGAGATTATCAAAACCCAAGGTTATGAATCGAAATTCCTGCAGCAACAAACACTTCCTGCTCAAAGCATCATCCACTTTGTTAGTAGTACCCAAAATATTATTAATCACAAACGTGAAATTCTGCATATACTCTACCCATTTATCATGTTTTTGATTCAACTTTTCCTATTGAGTCACAAACTGTAATGCATAATTGTCACTATACAATACAAATTCTTTCAGGATCAAGTAATGCCTCCACTTCTTCAATGCCTATATGATAGCATAAAATTCTTTATCATACGTGGAGTATTTCAGTTTCACCTCATCTAGGTTCTCACTAAAATATGCAACTGGTATGTCCTCCTGACTCAAGACCGCTCCTATGGAAAACCCGCTTGCATCACATTTCACTTGAAACTTCTTATGGAAATCCGGCAACACCAGAACCGATTGTTCCGTGATATTCCACTTAAACAGGTTGAAGCTCTTCTCAGCCTCTGTTGTCCAGTGAAAAGACTTATTCCACTTCTTCACTGTATCCATCATCACTGCGCTAATTCCACTGAAATTTCTGATGAATCTCCGGTAGAAACTAGCCAAACCATGAAAAATCCTTACCTCAAAAATATTTCTCGGTGATGGCCAATTCTTGATCACTTCTACCTTATCTGGATCCATCCTTAACTCATTCGCCAATATGAAAAACCCCAAGTAAATGAGCTATGTCTTCATGAATGAGTACTTTTTCATATTAATCAACAACTTCTCTTACTATAGCTTCCTCATCACAATGGCCAAATGCTTCAGGTGTTCTGCCACTAACTTACTGTAAATTAGTATGTCATCCAGGTACACAATGACAAATTTCCCAATGAATTTTCTCAGGACTTCATTCATCAACCTAATGAAGGTACTCGGTGCATTTGTCAAGCCAAACGGCATGACTAGCCATTCATACAATCCCTCGTTAGTCTTGAAGGTTGTTTTCCACTCATCACCTTGCCTCATGCGAATCTGGTGGTATCCACTTTTCAAATCAATCTTTGAAAAATACTTCACCCCACTCAGCCAATCCATCAGATCATCCATTCTCAGCAATGGGAACCTGTACCTAATGGTTATTTTGTTGATCGCTCTGGAGTCGGTGCACATCCTCCAACCTCTATCCTTCTTTGGACTGAGTACTGTCAGAACAACACATGGAATCAAACTTTCCCTGACCAATCCTTTGTCTAATAAATCCTGGACATGTCTTTTAACTTCTTCATTCTCTTGTGGCATCAACCTATATGCGGCTCTAATTGGCAAACTATCTTTTGGTATGAGATCTATGTGATGACTCACACTCCTCATCGGTGGCAACGAACGAGTTAATTCATCCACTATGATGTCAGCGAACTCTTCCAGCAGTTCCTGAACCTCATATGGTAAATCATCCACTCTTGTGCTAGTCAGAACAATTCTTGGCTTCCTAACCACAAAGAACTGTGGATATTCCTTCTTCTTCACCTTTGTAAGAATCTCTTTCCCACTCATGAGAAGTACTGTGTTGCTTACTTCTGGCTTCACCTCCTTGTCCTTTATTGGAAGCAACATATGGGTTCTCCCATTCTTCTCCAGGGTATATGTGTCTCCCGTCATGAATCACATTTCTGTCATATTGCCATGGTCTACCCAGCAATAAATGACATACATCCATGGGAATAACATCACACAAGATTTTACCATTATACCCTCCTATTTTGAATTCAACCAAGCATTGTTTAGTAACAGTTACCTGGTGTCCTTTCTATAGCCATGAAACTTTGTATGGGATTGGATGATCAGTCGTCTCCAGCTCCAGTTTTTCTACCATCTCGGTTGAAACAAGATTATCAATGCTACCACTGTCAACAATGACCTTGCACACCCTGTCCTTGGTCTTGCAACCTGTTCTGAAAAGTCTGGTCCATTGGACTGAACTTTCCACCTCTTTCTCGGGTGTCAAAAGGACTTTACGGATCATAAGAGATCTTCCGCCTTTTGCATCTTCTGCCTCAACATCAGGCCTCCGCGCCTTCGTGATGTGAGTTTCTCCAATGTCCTTCTTTTTCTATAGACACTCATAAGACTTGTGCCCATTCTTCCCACATGTGAATCATGTGATGACTCCACCTCTTCCTCTTCCTCTACCTCTGGTACAAGGAAAAGTGTTTTTGTCAGCATATCCTCCATTCTTCTCTGTATGCTTCCCTCTTTGTTCAACGTATGGCCCTCTCTGTGAGGTTCCACCTCTCTCAGCTTTACTCTGAGGTTTCTTCCATTCCTCCTTGGGCTTCTGGTATTTGTCCTAGGAAACTGCCTTGCCTCTGGGCTGACTTCTACCTTGCCCACACTGACCTTTCTTACGGCTCAACTTCTCCTCAGCTTTCAAATCCATCTGATAAATATCCTCCACCGTTTGGATGGTAACCATACTTAATTCATCCTGAATGTTGTATCTCAGACCATTCAGATATCTAGAAACCTTCTCATCATCGCTCTCCCGATGACCTTCTCTGATGTTCAGTCGATAGAATTCCTTAGTGTATTCTTTCACTGTCATCAACTTCTATCTCAGGTTCTGCATCCTCCTGAACAGAGTAATTTGGTAATCTTTGGGGATGAACTTCGCCTTCATCTTCACAATCATTCGATCCCAACTCTTGATCCTCTGCTTGCCTTTGCAGCGTCTGTCAGCTTGTAGCTCGTCCCACCACAATGCTGCATGTCCTTTCAAGTGCGTAACAGCATGCTTGACCTTCTTATCCTCTTCAATATCTTCATAGTCGAAATAAGTATCCAGAGCTCTAATCCAATCTAGTAGCTCCTCTGCATCCATATTTCCCTCGTAAATTGGAATGTCCATTTTCGCCTTCGCACCCATTCTGGCGATAGCTTTGATCAAATGCTTGTTTGATGCATCTTCGGCTGTAACTTCCCCCTCGCGTTCAGCCTCTATTTCACTATTGGAATCACTCAGATCCCCTGCACTAGTTGTGCATCTTTGAGCTGTCTCCATGTCTTCGAGTCTCGCTCGGAGATCTCTCATCTGTCTCTCCATTTCTGGATTGACTACATGCCTACCTCCTCTTTGTACCTCCCTATCCTCTGGGTCTGGTGACTGTCTTTCTCTCCTCGGTGGCATGGTGAATTTCCTTCTTCTCTGCTCCAGAGAGCAAAGAGATATTCCAGCTCTGATACCACTTCTAACACAGCCGCACTCCTCGGAGCACGTCCCCTCTCATAGGATCTTCTTCTCCCTTGGCCTGAAGAACTACTAAGTCCTTCTATTTCCCTATTGGGAAATCTGCACCCACAAATTCTCCTTAACAATCCCCCTGGTCAAATCGGGGTATCGGACTTCGCAGTATCGCAAGTCCCGCGGTCGCGCACCTTGTGCTTCACAATACCCCAAAAACCGATGGGTAAATGTTAACACTTTCTTATTCCTATCGGGAATCCTCCCATCGAGATTTCGACACCTATGATGTCGAAAGCAACTTTCCTCATTGATCCCCGACTTCCGATATGCCGATACACCGATGCACATGTGCGGGTTGACTTTTCCACCTCCTGTTACTTTTATCGGGATTTCGGGATTTGCAGGATCGCGAATCCTGACGACAAAGGTTTCGGGTCTCACCTTTTCTCGATCCCCAATATGGCATGCCACCTATATTCCACTAACTCTGGTTGTGGCCCACACAACCCTTCCATCGGGATATCGCGTTTCATGATTCCAATATACAAGGGTTTCTTACCTTCGAAAACTTCGATGCCCGAACTCCTACTCTTCAGGATCCCCTGACACGTGTCCCAAATGATGGATGGTTCTGAGCTCATCGGGATATCACAGATCGTGATTCCTGATGTCATGATTTCTGCACTCCCGAAATTTTTGAAATGCCGAACCCCGACTTCCTACTCACTAGGGCTTAACCCCGGTGCAGCTCCTACCAAATCTAATGGCTGATGAGAATTCAAATGTTGATCCAGCGGTTAACCAGTCTTTTGAGCTCGAACTTTGATGTGGCCATAACCTCCGCACTAATCTGTCGGATCTAACGGCTGGCGGGATTTCCATGAGTTCCCTCCACAAGATCTTGGCCATCACTCTTCCTCCTTGAGGATTTCCTTGATGCAAAACCTCCTATGCGGTCCTCCAACAGATTTGAAGGCCCTCCTCCTTCTGAGCTTCCCGCAGCTTCTCAGTCTCTTAGATCTGGAAACCCTTTTCTCGCACTCCTTGCAGCAACTCTACAAACACTTCAAGTGGTCAGCCTCCTCTGACTTTGCGCACACCTGCAGCAGTAGTCTTTCGGTGCTTCACTCAGAATCGCAACTCTGAGACTTCTCCCTGGCCTGCGCACTCCTTGCATAGAACTGTGCTTAACTGTACTTTTGAGGGAATGAGAACAAAAGCTAACTCTAAATGAACCCTTCTGTCAAAGCACTCCTTGCGGACGTTTCGACTGCACTCCTTGCAGGAATCCTCTGGATCAGCGAGGGAAACAATTGAAACTCATTCACTCTCCTTCTCAGACTTCAATTCTACCATGAAATCACATACACATCATATAAAATCAAATGTACAACTGGAAGCAGACATCAATTGAGCATAACATCAATACACAGAGAATAACACAAACCATGGATTTGAATCAAAGCTTTCTTCTATAAATTCAAATGCCTGTGCATGGGTGTTCTTCATACACAGTTCTCTGCATGCTCTTCTACTCTTCATCCAGAATAATTTTACAATGTACAATGAGGGTGTCTATATCCGTTTTCCCTCTTGGACTCTAAAGCTATCAAATCTAAAATTAAATTCCTATCTACCAGCATTAACTATATTAATTGTCAACTATCTACCTAAGGATGAGAGCTTAAAGGCTCAAGGTCCATTACAATATACAAATGCACCTCCTCTTAAATGACTCATTTAATATTTGCACAACAATTCCAAAGCATTTTCAAAATTTGTGTTGGCTTATCGAGCTGTCTTCCGCTTCCGCGTTGGCTCGCTTGATGTGCTGGCGATGCTCCTGCATCATTGGGCCAGCTAGTGCATATGATATAATGAACATATCACCTTGTTGGCATACAATAATATCTAGTTGCATTTAAAAGGACATATAGGGAGAGAAATAAGGTAAATAGTATTAATTTTGAACAACAGTTCAAAATTTTAGGAAGCTCTGAAAATATCATTCCCATATCAGTTGAAGGGCCAAATCTCAGTTCGAGTTTCTTCTTATTTCCAACTATCTTTAGTTCTTTTGAAATCAAATTACAATTATGGTTTTAGAAATGATTTTTCTGCAATGTCAACAAGTGGTGTTGGATGACGATGAACTTGACCATGGAAGTAGTTTTCTAGATTTAAAACCTAGAATATGAAGTGGAATTACATGCATGTCACTTACATCCGTGAGCCCATACAACCCCTAGTGTTGTATTCGAGCTATAATATCGTATGTCATATACCCATAAATCACTTATATTTTAATTATTTAATAAGTAGCTTCCAACTGGAATTATTTTATTCATTGAGTTACATGAGAATAATTTGAATTCTTCACAAGGATTCATCCCAAAATGTATAAGTTTTTGCATAGAATGCCCATAAAATCATGTATTCATCTTTATCTTTAAGAGACATTTTTCGTTTACCACCATAATAGGGAGCATAGTGTTCTAGGAATAGTGTTCACTCACACTTCCCTTGATTTCTCTAATAAACCATAGTTCCCATGAGTTCCCATGATCAAGGAATGCTCAACAAGGATCTTGTATACAAGGAAAAACAATACATTGACTATTTAATTAAGAAAACATTCTTTGACATCCCTTAGTGGTAGAATTAATGATCAATAGGCTAGTTTTAATTTCTTGTCCACTATCAATGGATGAAAAACTTTCAAATGTAACTTCATAATCATCAAATCTATGTATATAGTGAATCTGCACAACCCACGAATAATATTCTTACTGTAAATACAAAAACATGAGCTTGTAATTCTATAGTTTTGGAAAGTGAGTAACTCTCTAAAAATTCTATGTTCATACCATGAATGAATTCATTAGAACATATCACATATTGATTTGTTTCTGGGGAGTAAATGGAACCCAAAGATACACAAGTTTTTCACAGAAAGAAAGTTACACTATCACCAAATATGCAATCTTTAAAAGGTGAATCAAACCCATTTGAACAAAAAATAAGATGTGATATTTTCCTACTTAGGTATGATCATTGTACCCCCTATTTGAAGCTATATGTTCATTGAGACAAACTAGGGAAAGGATCACTCAAATGCATGTAAATGGATAGGTATCTGTAATGTCCCCCACCTCTTAGAGAGGTGAGGAGGAGACTTAGTGGCCTGGGCACCCCCACTAGGTCATAGTCTCACACTGAAGGGGGGGGAATTCAAGAAGTTAAAAGTTAT